>VZTQ01004462.1:319369-484797 GCA_013400755.1 Pelecanoides urinatrix
TGAACCGCTAATACTTCCAAATTGTAAATGAAAACAACATAATGACTGCAGAAAATGTAAGAGCATTATCCAAGTTGTTAACACATTTATGCAGGAGACACGAAATTAATTCATTGGATGTCCCTAGACTCCACTGAACACCAGTAAACTTAACGGAAACTTTCAAAATGCCAAACGTGAAAGACCACAATCGTTTCTGACTTAGCATATGACCTTTGATCAGTCATTTTCCCCTTGGCCCATCATTTCTGCATTGTGTTTGCTTACACATTAGAGTGTTGCATGGACTTAACATGGGTTAAGTGAGTTCAGTGCTGAAAGTAGCCCAGCACTCATTATGGATGAGAATGCTTTGCTTTGGGTGTCTGATTTCAGGAGATGATGCTAGAAAAGGAAACTACTTTATCTTCACCACTACAAAAGACAGTAATAGTGCAAAATCCTAAACACTTCAACTATTTTTGCATGCCTCAGTAAGTCTTCAGGATAAGATTCTGGAACAAAGGCTTAACATTTTTATTTAGTAAGTGATTTCAAAATGCTAAATATAGACAAAGAGAATGCTACAAAAGAGAAAAGGGGGGGAAAACCCAAAAGATTACCATCTCATAGAAAAAAATGTGTGCTCTTCACACAGTAATTCTCCCTACTCTGTAACAGTTTATTTTATGCCTACATAATGCCTTTGTTTTGAGCAAGATGACACAGCAGTTCTTGGGAAGGTATCCCTTCATGATTATGATATAAATTTTTCAATGGTGCAGGTAAGATTAGAGAATTCTGAACTTTAATAACACAAAACATAACTTTCTGACCAGATGACAATCAAGAATATTTGAAAAGATCTAAAACATCATCAACTATACAAGCAATCATAAACAACCCACCAAACACTTTTTCCAAAAAGCAGTCAGTAAAAGCAAGATTGTATCCCTACCAGTGCACAGAATCAGAGTCACAGAATATTTTGGATTTGAAGGGACCTTTAAAGGTCATCTAGTCCAAACCCCTGCCATGGGCAAGGACATTCTTCTAGATCAGGTTGCTCAGAGCCCTGTCCAGAAGCAAAAGAAATTTCTCCAGCTTCTCTGGAAACCCAAAATCTACAGGGAAAACAACATTTGAAATATTAAAGGAAGTCTGTGAGAGGAAGCAGCAAAAAAATATACCACAGTGTACGTTAGCTGTTTCAGAAGCATATATTACGTTTGCCCTTCAGATCAGCACAGTGGTAGCCTTACATACAACATGCAATTCTTGAGTGATATATTGAAGTTCTCCTTTTCCTCAAAACTTCCTTACAGAAGAAAAGAGTTGCTGTATGCAGCAAAGTAGAAGTATGTGTACCTCAATGTCATCTCAGATTCTAAGCAAGTATTGGTTTAAATTATTTTACTAACACGATAGATCATTTCTTCTTACATCTGTTTATCTGCCTTTAGACTGAAGGTCCTGTAAGGCACAGACAGGAGCTTTTTTGGAAAGCATCCAACTGCCCCCATCAAAATAATTGCTTCTGCTTAATGAGTATTAATTCAATTATAATAAAGCACAGCAAACAACAGAGATGTTCTGGCTTGATTTTAGAGACAAGTTGCAGTGAAACTCTGAAATAAATGATAACGCCAAAGGAAAAATTCTTCACTGTTGTCAAACTGTTCCGAAAGTGTTAACATGGTTCATTCATTTTCAGCTGCAACACCATGTTGAAAACATACTTTTGCTGGTCTGCAGTTGATTGATGTACATTACTCATATCAGGCTAATGGCACTTTATTTTCCAACAGTAGCAAGTAATGAGTGACCTTGAGTGCATATTGTTTTGCTGAAAGGTTTTGTTGCTCCGTGTACGCTATGAGCACCCCCAAGGAAATGAGGGCCCTGTATTGGTGTTTTTCAGCAAACCTCATTTCTTTCATGGCTTTCTGTAAAAGAATTTGATACAGGGATAGAAGCTAACCTCAGTGAGTAAATGAAATATTGATCCACACTACTCTGGCCTTGCCTTCACCTTGTCCCAGGGCTGTGAGTTACTGACTTTTCCGTTTTGGCTGTAATAGGAATTATTACAACAGGCCTGTACGAGTAATTACTTGGCATGGCAAAAAGGAGGGTCCATCATATATTTCTGTAGAGACGTTAGTTTCCATCAGCCCAGCAGTCTGCTTTTTTGGCCCTGTCTTTCCTACTCTTGATTCAATTCTTTTAACCATCATTAATCAAGTTCCTTGTCAGTAGAAGTTTATCAAAAGTATTAAGTGAGCAAGGTTGCACGGCCTCCTTAAAAAAAAAAAAAAAAGCCAAGAAAAAGAAGCACCAATGCAGGGCAGTAAATTTCAAAATATGGAAGGCTGGTTCCATGATATATATGAGTGTCTCTTCAGCTGGAATGAGCAGTTTGTTTTAGTGATAGATATTGTAGTTTGAGCCGTGATAGAATCCTTCTCAAGTTTATATGTCATAGACTATCGTTTATGAGAGACCATGTGTTTCTAAATGGTGAAGGTCATGGCTGATGGCAAAAGTAAAAGCAGTGGTGATTCATTAAAAATAGTTAATAGGGCCTGCTGTTGACAGGGATAAATAGCAACACACTGCTTTTTCAACCCACAAGCAACTAGTCTAGGCAATGTTTCTTCTGTGCTTTCCACCACTCCTGATTGCCAGACAGCTGTGAACATACATACAGACATAAGCAAGATTGCTTCCACCCTGTTAATAATAGATACAGGACGGGTTTCCAGTGTGAATGACTTCTCTAGATACAGATTTTCCAACCAGCAGCTTTGGCAGACTGACTAAACATTCAGCTTGCAGTGATTTGTTAGCTAATAATCAAGTTTACACTGTACGCTGAACTCTTAGGGACCAAACACATTTGCTAACTATCTTGCTGGGATCCCATCCTTCAGTTTGAACACCAACTAACGTCCTGGTAGAGCCCATGGAAGCTTTGCCTGCATAAAGGACACTAAGATGGGACCTCACAGCATGGGAATGGCTAAAATACTAATGATCTTTATTGTATCCTCAATCAGAAAAATGTAATTTCCTTAAGCTATTTTTGTGCTATTCAGAAAATGAACTCTTAAAATCCAGTTAGAAAGAAAAGATTTTAACTCGTTGTTGTGGTGCTGTTCCTTTTTTTGTTTTGTCTTTACTTTATTTTTTAAATGCAAACAAACAACAACCATCATTAAAACAGAGGTTTAGTCCACTTAGAAAGACTTACAAATATATTTTGCCAAACAGATTTGGGGCTGCATTTGAAAAAAAAGTGTTTGGTGAATGTTCTCTCATGGACACAACTCTACAGTACATACAAATGATAGCCCATGGATTGCCTATGGTTTTGTTTGTTTGGTCTGTTTTTAAATACAGAGGGCTATGCTACTAATATATAGTCATTATTGATTTAAAAAAAAAAATAAGGGCAGAACAATGATTTATAGCTTCCAGAGATAACATCAAATCCATCTAATTTTATCACACCTGAGTGTTCTGGGTCAGTGGAAAAACTGGACAGAACTCGACGCTATGTTTTACCAGACATAGGATCCAGATTATGTTTAGTGTAAACTGGTGCAATTGCACTGAAGCCAATGAACATAAACTGTTTGCTAAAATGAACGGACAGTTTCCTGGCCATTTAGCTTCATCAAACACACAAGCTTTAGCCCTGACAGATTCTCATCCTGAACAGAGCAGAGGCAGACCAAATATCTCTTATGAACTTCATTGCAACAATTATACATTGCAATAAGGTTTGTTGTATTCGTTTTCAGTGACTGATCAGACAGACTGGAAAGCTGGAGAAAGAGGGGGTTCACATTTAATTTCTGATCCTCCTTTGCTAACTGAATGTTTTGTTCTGTCTCTCCAGGCATTTCTCTACCTTTCTACCTACCTAACACACTAGCTAACATGAGCACAGGGAGGGATTCTCATTTATTTTAGGAGAAAATTATGTTTATCCTTCTGCTCAAGTGGTTTCCTCCATGATCTTTGCCTCAACTATTTAGAGAGTTCCATTTCTTAGTTGATCTTGAAGCACTATCAAAATGAATATGATTAACGACTTCCCTAGGAGTTGATCGTGCTCTGCTTGAGTGGACACTGTAACAATAACAGCAGCAAATAACAGAAAGAAAAAGAAAGAAAAAAAGGAAATCTACTGGTTAATTAAAAATAATAACAAAGAGAGCAAATGAAAGAGTGAATCCATTAAGGCTTGGTTAATTCTACCATCTCCAGTCCTTTGTTCCTCATATGATGCATATGCTTTGCAGCTGCCCAGATCAGAACTGAAATCCTATAATTACAGATGCTCCCTCACTTTCCTTCCTCTTGCTTCACTCTGGAAAAAGAAGTTTGATTTTTCCTTACTTGCTAGCCTAATACAAATGCTTTTTTAGGCAAGCTGGGAGATAGGTCCATGTTGTCTAGCTGATAACCCTTCTTAAATGTAGTTTTGTCTCAAATGTTTTTACTTTTTTTAGGCACTGATTAAATGCTACTTCCCTTGGCCAATCATCTGCAGAAACAACACCAGCCTCTAAATTAGAGAGGCAGACAGTGAGAAATATTTGATTACTAAGTAGAAAGGTAAATGAGACATCTGTTGTGATTATTTTAATGCTTATATTTTGATACTTCTATAAAAGGATCAGTTACCCTAATATAGTCATCTTGAGAAAGACAGTCTGCAGTGGTTACAAATTGACTTTTTATGGAGAAAATAAGACTGTTCCTAACCTATTGCACCGATATTATATTTTGTTAATATTTTATGAAATAAAAGTCCTCCCATTAAGGGTGGCAAATTGCTTTATAATTATAGCACTTCGCACACTAGAATGACTACTTCATTTTATGGAAAAAAGCTCAAAATACAATTTCATTATCATCCAGTGTCTTTTCATCCTTCTAAAGGTTTCAGCAGAAAGCACTGTTATATGCATCTCAAATCTCTCCTTTTCCAAATATTAGTTCAATTAAAAAAAAAGAAAATTATGACTCCTGTTCCATGCTGCTTGCTGCTAATGAAATAGTTGTGTACAATGAACATAGCTCTAGATGAATCAAGCGAACAAAGTGAACAACTATAAAATATGGACCTTTTAACTTCTACATCTAAAGGCTGATTTATATACAGTATGAGCACTGAGTTAAGTCAAGTGGTTTAGAAACAGATTTAGTTAAATCTGTGCAACTCCCTGGTGCAGTCTCTCTTAAATCGGTTTAAGAGAACCTTAAATCAATTTAGTCTGATGCGGTTTATAGACCTGAATTGGTTTCTAAACCACTTTAGTTAAAATTGGTATCCAAGTTGTAATCAGACAGCCTTAAGTCAATCACACTGATCTTAGTCTGAAGCAGTACACTTCTGCACTTCTCAGATGAGAGCAAAATTGCAGCACCAAAGATTTTTTTTCATCTTTCCTCTTTGAACATTCTGATAGAACCATTAAATTCTTCTGCTGGAAAGCAACAATAGTCTGTCTTATGTACAACCATCTCTCCTACCTGAACACGCCAGTGACAGTTTTGGTGCCTAGGACTGCAAACTCAAAGTTTATTTGATTTCCAGTGGAGTGCTTTGTTTGTCTGCTAGAAGATCATCACTGCGACACTATCAATATTACACTACCCATATTCCAAACGAAAACTCAGCTGATTCATAATACTGGGAAATGTTGTCACTAAATTATTCTGATTCTAGAGGCACTAATTTTAAAATACCCTCATTTAATCAGGCAAGATGCAGAAACAGCTATCGATCATAAAAAACAAACAAAAACCGCCAAACAAGCCCCCTTCCCTCAACTGCAAGAACTTGGTGGAATGATCTCTAGAGACAGTATCGACTCCACACTCACAAACAAAGCAACAGTAGAACAGAAAATCACCAAAAACTCAACCCTAAACAGAGGTGCTTTTAACTGCCCTCCTGAATGTCAAGTAAGTCTGAAATTTAGCCTTTGAATGCTGCAGATTTGAGCCAAGTTAAATGTCAAAGTTAGAATGAACTGATTGTCCTGACACAAGCCCAAGACTTAAGGACAGGAAAAGGATCAAGAAACTCCAATTCTTCAGTATTGTGAAGAACACTTCCAAATACTACGTAATATACAAAACCTTCTTAATACATAAAGCTTTCTATATATTTAGCTTTCCCCCCCCTATAAGCATAGAGAGCAAACCTTTTATTTTTACTCTTTTTTTTTTTCTTTTTCTTTTTCCTTTTGATCACTGCCATGGCATCTTGTCCTACAGTTTCTTGTTTTCAGGTTTAATTGCTAACCGGTGAAGTCCTGTGCCTGGGGAATGTGCAGGATGCATCTTCTGCATCTGCAGGATAAATGCCATTTCCTCCATATGTGGAGCGTTGCCCCTGCACCACATATATTTAATAAAATCTGGTATTTCTTTGCCAAGAAGATGCAAAAATAAGTTGTTTTTAACTCTTCCACCACAATTATGAATTTCAGCCCTTCAGAGTTAGTTCATTGTACAGAAATACTTGTTTGTTTAAAAAAGTAAAATCTCCCTGTGGCACAACCTGTAAGTTCAGAGACTGAAGAAAACATGTCATTATTTCTGCTATGAAAATTGGTCTACGTAATGGATCTTCATTTAAATATATTTCTGAGTTAAAAATATATTAGAAACCAACAGGATTCTGAACACTGGACTAAGGACATTAAAAACTAGGCACATCTTTCTATTCACTCTGTCCCTCTCTGTACATAAAAAGTAGTCAGGGTTTTCTTTTAAAATAAGCAAACAATATATTACACATTCAGGATTTCCTGAGGTTATTCTTCTGTAATAATAATTTTATTATTATATATTCACCCAAAGGCACAAGTGAAAAATATTCTGGGGTGAAATTACTCATGTCGTAATTTTTCCCTAACGTAGTTTGGCATGATGATGTCAGTCTCTGTTTTAAGGGACCTTAGAGCAGAAGTATGAGGGGTGTTGAAAGGACAACTAAGACACTGAGTTGGCAGATGAAGCTGAGACAGCATACAGACATTTGTATAAAACTTGCCTTTGTGTGTGCTTGAAGCGAGTTATGCAAGTCTCGTTTATTTTAAATGGTTTGTTACTGTCAGGGATAGATTCCAGTGGGTTTTTTTAATACTTATTAGAACTTCAGAATCCCTGCCTCCAAGCGTGGAAGGGATATTAATGAAGGAAGATGTCCTTACCCATTCAGATTATTAGGATCCAAACTGAAGATCAATTACTATTTGGTCTAAATACCCCCTTACACAAGACACTTCTACATCTCATTCTTTTCCACTTACGTGGCCTTTTATGAGTAACTTGTGCAAACACAAGCTTTAATCTGACACTAAGGATTTGGTGATTCGTTCATTAGTATATACTTGCCACAAAAGGTAAGAACAAATCTTTATTTTCAGCATTTTGGGGAAGACGATCATTCTGCCATGTATACCCTATACACTTTTACAGTACTCGTGTCTTAGATTAAAACACACCTCGCAAAAATGGTTGATGCACTAGAGGGAAAGCATGGACTTCTTATTCAAACACAAGTCTTTTTTAAATTTAGTCTTATTACTCATCTAGCTTATGCTCCCCAACACTTTAAATCTGAATTGCTTTGGTACTAGTCAAATAAACCAAAGTATGGATAACCAAAATTGATAGATACTGCTGCAGTTTTATAAATGGATCCACCTGGGAGAGATCAGCTGACATTGTCTCTTTCTTTCTGACTTTTTAAAATTTTTATTTTCATTCTAATGACATAGCTTTTGCTGCTATAAACAAAAAGGTGATACAAATGCATATGGAAATGCAGCACATTACATTTCCCAGTTCCTCTCAATAGCATAGTTTTTCAACAAACTGTCAGAATGGTTAAAAACAGCTACTATTGAGAGTCTCCTGCTTCCAGCAGTACAAAGAACAGGAGCAGCTCATGTCACTTAACTCAAAGTCTTACTTTACCCTTATGTTCTGTGTTACTTATATCCAATTACAAAAAACTTTGGCACCTCTTTAAAGATTATTTTGTGGAAAGAAAAGAAAAAAAAAATTCTATATACACACATACCACCACACTCCGAAGTAAATATTTGTACTTTTTGGTAGCTAACAGCATATCAGAGCCTACAGGGATTTTCTCCCCCTTCTGTTTCCTGTTCTCATTAAAATATTTTTTAATGAAAATGTCACTGGCATGTCACATCATTTCACCCACAGTCAACTCTCAGATGCTCATTACGCTTATTCTTGAGACAAATGTTGGACTACGAACAAAAAATATTTTTCCCCTTAGGAGAAATAGGATAGTATCGAAAAATAAAATATAAACCAACTCATCAGCAAAACCCATTCATTTCAGGACGTTGTTTCAAGTGTTCTAGTATTAATTAAATACCCTAAAATTGCAACATTCACTTCATTCTAAGCGTTACCTTAATTTTCTTCAGCATACATTTGTATTTGGAAAGGAACCTTTATTTAATAAACAGAACAAGACCATGAAATTCTAAAAGCAAAGGGTTAGAAATGAGAGAAAATTTGATTAAAGATTAATTAGAGTTAGATGCAGAAAAATGTAGATTCACAGAACAAAAGTACATGTAAGAAATCAAAGGCCTGGAAACCTAATGCTGCTAGCCAATGCTCTAAACGTGACTGGTTAATTAATATTTTTCAAATCATCATTATTCCTAAATGAATCTCCACAGCAATTATTAATCCCTAGATAAAATTATTAGCACACATCCATATGTATTCTTTCTCATCAAAAGAGTCACACAATCAAGAATTGAAAGCATGAAAGGACAAATACCAGAAGTAGGTTGAATTCTTGGAACATTAAGGCTTTGTATCCAAATTTCATTGTCTAGAGAAAACCCAACTAAGCCTTGAAATAAAAATGTAACTTGCTTCTGCCACCCGCAAGTAAGGATGCTTTATTGTAAAACTTATTTACAAAATGTTTGAGGTGTTTTAGGGTGGCCCCACTGGATAAGAAGATTGAATCATAGCAATGAGTTGTAGGCTTTGTGGGTGATCTAAATAATTTTTTCAGACAGCGAAAAGATTGCTAGTACCATCAGTGGACGCATTTATTAGAACAAGAAACTTGCACAGTTTGAGACAAAAGTTTCATTATCTCAGTTTTAAATTACCCACATTTATAACGACCTTTGATTTCAAAAAGCACAGTAAATACAGCTTTTTCTTTGAGTTCACTTTTCAAGATCACAAACCTGGGTCCTGTCCTAACATGAACACTTTTGGGGAGACAGTCTTTTTTAAATTTTTTTCAGGAGCTCATTTCTGACATGCGCATGTTGGGAAATAAGAGGCAAGGGAAGAATCTCTTTTCTGCCAGTAATATTCACATCAAGAAAAGCACTCAAATGCTACCTTAAAATTGGCAGGTTATTTAAATTATTATTATTATTGCCTGATATAAGTTTATCAATGGGAAAACAGAAAGTCAGATACAGCTTTTGAAGTCTGTAAATTGAAACCTTTATTTTCAGAGGGTTTTGGGTCATGGCATGGCCCAAACCAAAACAAAGGCGTAGGTAATTATGAAACAGAAACTTCAATTCAGATTCCATCTTTCAGATCCACAAAGCCCATTTTTTCCCAAGTGCTTTCCTTTAAGCCAAGTAATTAGTGCTTTATGAGAGATCCTAGTAGTAAAACTGAAGCTCCATCTGTGACTGTTTATACAAATTACGTATCTCATCATGTATTACTAGTGGTGCAAAAGAGAAAGATGTACTGTATGTATTGCATATTTTCTTGGTATGATGATTTTATGAGCTGTATTTTGTTTACAGCAGAGGGAAGTAAAGTATTGCCAAAATAGCGATTCCAGAAGTAGTTGTAAATTACCACCAAAATTAAAGTAACCTTCCAAGACGATTTTGTTCCAATACATATTTAAATACCAATTTCTCAGGCTCTCCCTTACAACCTTCTTAAGACAGGTAAATAATATTTTTATCCTATGAAAGAGGTAGAATGCCTACAGAAACAAATACATAAAGAAAGGAAACCTTCCTTTTCCCTCTCTAACAGTTTTCTGAAGCTTGATTTTGAAACATTGGGGAAAAACAAAGAGAAACTGTTAGGTGAAATACTGCTGTACTGTTACAAATAAAACATTTTCATAAGCCTTGAATTCAATGGCAAACATGCAAGCCAGGGCAGAAGCTGAGGAGGAGGATGAAGTTTCCCAAGCCCCAGGCTGTGCTGGCAGGGCTGGCACAACCAGTCTTCCCCCTCCCCACCCCAAAGAGCCTTTGTCTTCTCAGCTGCCTGCCGGGCTGTTTAACCAGGGCAAGCGCTCCCTGGAAGAGGAGCACCACAGAAAGCTGTGTGAGCACGAGGGGACGCAAATGATCAGCCTGGCCTGAAAGTCACCCAAGCCAGCCCAACTACCAACAGCAATGAATGCTAAAACTGCATCCCTAAGGTTTTCAGATTTTAGTTACAGAAGTTATAATAAAAAGCTTGAATGGTGCTATCGCACTTTCCAGATTATGTAAGCAAGCTAACTTTTAGAAGTTGCAGTATACTTACATCCAGACAAGTTTATACACCTTGATGGTAATGAAGAAATGCAGCTAGAGCTTCTTACAACAGAAAGTTTAGCTGATCATTTAAAGTTTGGATGTAAAGCCAAAGTGCTGTTAATTCACACTGTTCTACCCTTAACTATACTATAATTAATGCCAGTATGGCAGACATCTTCATACCCCAAGAACTTGCTTTGTAGCCACGTGAATGTGTCTTGTAGCTTCAGAAGCCAACCAGTCCCCCTCCCACAAACACACTCTAACACCACTGATGCTTTTCATTAGCTATACCTCCTCCTATGTAGGGGTGTAGTTTTACTTGGTACCTAAACAAGCAGCACAGTTTGTTTTTAAATCAGAAGCTGTGTTTGTCACAGCTAACTGAATAATGTATAGTTTCTAAAATAATATATATCTAAACATATTCTCTAGAGGGTTTTAAATGAGTAAACAGAAATTCAGTTTTAACATGCAAACAGATGCTGTAAGTACTTCCCCACAGCTCCCACCTCCATTTTGGTCCCCACAGGGCCTTTGCCCTTCCCAGAACATTCCCTGTCCAGAAGTAGGCTAATGACTTTATCACACAGCGAGATAGAAATTACACTGGTTTTGACTGAGATCATACTTGAAGATCAAATCATTTTTAACAAAAGGCAGCAAGAAAAAGCACCATGTGTCCCAAAGCCTGCCTCTTCCCTCCCCAGGTGCACTAAGCCAGCCAGGGGTGACGGGGACATGGGGGCTGCCTGGCACCCTGCCGGTGGGAGGGCCCTGGCCCTGGAATAAGGTGAGCTCCCTCGATTTCCACGAAGCTTTAGAAAGTTATGATGCTACCCATACATGCAAAAATGTATGCTGACTGAAAAGCAGAAGTGGGGGCAGAGTCAGCCTCCCTATGCAATGCGACAGGGAGGTGGAAGGTGCAGCCATGTTCTCTGCCAGCCTTCTTCCTTGCCGGCCTGTGCTCATCCCTCCACAGGCACCAGGGACCTGCGCCTCTTCCCCACAAGAGTCATTAGAAAGCATAAGCTCTCTTTCAAATACAGAACTTGCTCAGTCGCAGGTGATTTACTGTTACCATTTGGTTTTTAGTCATTGCAGCCCCCCCGTCCCTGGGACCTCTTCTGTGACAGGATCCGATTTCCACCCTCATAACTGTGCCTGCCGGGGGAGCGGCTTCAGGCCTGTGCACAACGAGCAGCTGAGATCAGGACCGTGACTGTGGGGCATTTTCTCTACTTTGCCTCATTTCTACAGACCTGGCACACCGCAGTTCGTACAACACCCTCCCCTGCCACAGTTTGGGCGTCTCTTAGAGAGCGAGAAGTCTCGATGGCGTCTACAAGGCAGCTGCTGCACAGGAACTTCCCTGTCCCCCAGGGAAGCTCCCCAGGTACAGACGGCAGCTTTGGGGCTGTAGGAAACCCCGTAATGTTGCGACACACTTCAATGTTGCCACCTTTTTGATGTGCCTAACCTTAAATATTGAATGGATCGCATGAATGGTTATTTTTCAGCATCGTATTCCAGGCTCCTAGATCTCAAAAGGCTGCTCATACATCATGCAGTATAAAAGCTAATACAATTTCAGAGGGTGTAGTACATGGCCAAGGTCAGGAACGTTTTCTCTCTACTGGCACTTTCTAAGCACTTAACAAAAGCTTGTCTTAAACAATAGGTTTGTTATGATAAAGACAAAGACACTACGTTCCTGACAGAGAATGATATTGTATTTATTGTTTTAACCGTTGCAGACAATGATATTTAAGAATTGAGAAATCCAAGGTAATGCACAATTAACAGTCTAATTTGCATGGTCATTTATCACTAGTTTTCACACACATCAAGTGGTACTTAGGACTGGCCTGCTAAATAGCCATTTGTAAATACAGAGACAAGATTTGTACATGGCAGATACCGTGCCTAGTTTGACTGCACAGCTGCACTCCCAAAACATTAGGAAATAATGAATGTGTGGAAACCAGAATGCAAGTATGTAAATAATTCAGAACTACAGTATTCAAACCTAAAATTCTGCTTTATTTATTCTGAAAAAATACACCCAAGACAAAGGTCTTCTGTTAAAATGATGCTCCAGAAAGAAAAACCTTGTAATTACAAATCTTCTATTCCCAAATAATACTATTTTTTCTAAGTAAATATTCACGAATCAAGGAAAATGTTACTTTACTATGCTAATGACTATTAGCAATACATTTACAAATGCTACTTGAGAAACAGTGGAACATAATTAAATGCAATATTACCAAATAACAAAAACATGTTTTTGGGGCATCTGAATGTTAGCCTTCCTCATGAAAATAAATTTTAAAAAAATAAATAAAACATACAGTACTTTGCCCACACTGTAATTTGTCAACGGTTGAGGAAATTGGCATGTCTTTTCTGCTGATTTATTAGTTAATCCCAACAATTCATTGCGGAAAAGGCCAACAATGAATTACAATGTGAGGAAAAATTAATCAGTGCATTTAAAAAGTGTTTAACTATACAGCCCTTAAAGCAAATTTCAAAGTTCTCATAGACCTAGCTAAAATATTTTGGGTAATACTGTAGATAATAAATTAATAGTTTCAAATGTTCTCTCTCTTCTAAGTGTTATATACTGTATAGTAGCTTTGCTAATATTGTTTCAAGGTTTGATTTCAAATATGTTTGGAAAATATATAACCCCTTGGTTCCCAAAATATAAAACATGAAGGAGGCACTGGATATATTATGCTGGTTTCTTAAGTGGGGACTCTGGATATTTCTATGCATCAGCTAAGCAAATTACTTAATTTAAGCCAATGATTAATCCTGCTTCTTGTAATGGGACTACTTCTTGCTTAGCATGAGACAGGTTTTGAAATTTTAAAAAAATGTATGTATGACTACACACGTCTAGACTTACCTTCTTTTCACATAAAATAACCTACACACCTTTA
This sequence comes from Pelecanoides urinatrix, assembly GCA_013400755.1. NCBI lineage: Eukaryota > Metazoa > Chordata > Aves > Procellariiformes > Procellariidae > Pelecanoides > Pelecanoides urinatrix. Next base: position 332,907 of record VZTQ01004462.1, read on the forward strand.
AAATACTGTTCATTTAAAGTAAGTTTTCAGATAAGTGTTACAAAAGTCAGAGGTATAGAGTTTCTTGAACGCTGAAGAGGAAGCAAGGCGACAGGGAAGACAGGACCTCAGGTCCCCCTTTCCTTGTTCACTCCCACACGCTTATATAGCCTTCACTAGGAGCCGACTGTCAAAGTCAACTTTGATACTGGTTTTCACATTGTGTTTCTATGCCTGTTTTCATCCCCTCTTTTTAAAGACATTATAAAGTATCAGCTGTAGGCAATATGTGTAACATATTGGTAATCAGACTCTTCTTTCTCTTAGGCTTTACCATGCAAGGAATGGAAAATAAGGAATACCTTCACCTGGGGTACTAGCAGCACTTGCTGCTCTGGGACATAATTCAAAGCCTATTTATAGTCAATGGGAGTCTTGAAAAAGTACAGCAGGTTTGTAACAAACACATTTTGAGGGTAAACCTACACTGTGCAATACAGTATACCAGAGGCAGCTTACAGTTCATATCTGGTTTAAACCCTCAGCTTACACCCTCTTTTCAGGTAACACATTTAAACAGTACCTTGGGCTCCACCTTAACTTCATTTACGTCTTCCGTCTCCTGATGCTTCTTTTGGAAAGCTGTGCCAGAATCTCAGTAGCTAGTTTTCAACCTGAATTTATTCAAAGCAAAATTATGCACATTTGTTCTCCCACCAGATCTGCATTAGCTTAATTATAGTTTCAGGGTACGCAATAAACATGGTTGTTTATCGGTTGCATCCCTTAATTTTGGCCCTAAATTATCTCCGTAGTAACTGTACCCCATGCTCTGTAATTAGGTCCTTCATTGCAAATTTCACACTGCACCTTGGAATTTCTTTAAATTGAAGTTCCAGTGCACTTTTCAATTCCCTAAATTCTTCAGTCCCGTTCATTTAATTGATTCTTAATTGACACACACATTTCTCAAATTCTTCCCTTCTGAAATTACTTTGGTGTTTATGTACATCCTTCTATGTAATTTAAACTGAATCACTTATCATCACTGCTTTTAAAGTTATCATCTCCACATTCCTCATAACTTACTAAAATTAAATTTAAAGTATCATCGTTATATGGTCAGCTCCATACAGTACATGCAAAACTGAATTTTGCCATCTTAAGATGCATAAAAAGCTTTCCAAGACAGAATTCACTGCTTCTGTCTCCTCTCAGGCACAAAGCATCACCTTTAGTTTCCTACCAAAAGTAAGCAAGCAAATCTTGTCTTGGCCATGGCCACCTACTCTTCAAGGCAGTGAACTCACCAGTTTAGTCAAGAGCAGTAGCCTGCTCTAGCTGTGAAATGTGAGCTCCAGGTGACCTTGCTCAGCAACACTGTCTTGTCATCCCATTTTGCACTCCCACGCTTTGCTCAGCAGTAATAAGAAGAACAAATAGCAATGTGGAGGCACACACAGGCTGAGTTCATAGATTACAGTAGTGCTCTGCTACTGCCTAGAGAAAAGCCATCCCTGCATGTTTATCTGGGCACTGCGTACAAAACTGAACAATGCATGGCAGAGAGTAGTACTACGTGAAACAGGTTTGGGCTTTCAGGACAATGGTAGTTCCATTGACTAACTAGCACTTTATCTATATTTAACATTTAGCCAGATGATTCTTTTAATTGGGTAATAATTCTATACTATATATTCATTTCATTTGTTTTAAAAATAACAAAATAAAAATAAATCAATAAAACTCAAACCAAATCCAGACAATAAATTCTGCAGATTCTAGAAATTATTTGTGATTATTTAGGTATTATTTCAGTAGATTTCAAAGTATTTGCTTTGCAACCAGCCAGCCAGGCTATAACTGAACCAGAGAATTTGGCAAAGAACAAATTTCTAAAATAAGACATTATTTAGAATAAAGATTCTAAAATAACAAATAGCCTTTCATAGAATCATAGAATCATTGATGTTGGAAAAGACCTTTAAGATCATCAAGTTCAACCGTTAACTTAGCACTGCCAAGCCCACCACTAAACCATGTCCCTAAGCACCACATCTACACGTCTTTTAAATACCTCCAGGGATGGTGATTCAACCACTTCCCTGGGCAGCCTGTTCCAAGGCCTGACAACCCTTTCAGTGAAGAAATTTTTCCTAACGTCCAATCTAAACCTCCCCTGGCGCAACTTGAGGCCATNTCATTGATAAAGATATTGAACAGGACCGGCCCCAAAACTGAGCCCTGGGGAACACCGCTCGTGACCGGTCGCCAACTGGATTTAACTCCATTCACCACAATGTTCAGTTAGCTCTAAAAACTAACCGCGCTTTTCTCCTTTACAAGACAGGCTAATGTGCTAAATCTAGAAGTATCTGAGCAATGAGAATACAAAATATAAACCCTTAAAACAAAAGAACTACTTTTAAAAAAAATGAGGAAATCTGGGGTTTGGGTTGGGTTTTTTGGTATGATTTTTTGGGGGTTGGGTTTTTTTTTTTTCTTCACAAACTCAGGTACCAGTTTGGGGTCCCACCTAGCCCAGAATACTTGACATGAACCAGTAGAACCCACCACCTTTCAAGAAGGGAGAAACAGGCTTGTGTCCATTGTCCTATGCGGGCAGACTCCACTTGGTGGAGTACTAGCAAGGACTGACAGGAAAAGCTGATAAGAAGCTTTCAATGTTGCTACTCCCAAACTGTGTATTTCACCAGGGTATGTAATATTCACTGACCATCATTGTCAGGTCACATCTACCACTTAGATGGCATGAGATTTTAAAAAGAGGAGGCACTTTGCCACAAACCATTTCAGTCAAAGGACTTCTACTATTTTTGTGACAGGAGTGCAGACCTGAAGGTACTGAACTTCCTTCATCAGAGCAACTCTTGAACATCCCAAGTAATCAGAAACCACTATTGAAGTCTCAGAGATCACGATTGACCAAACAACATAACAACAAAACTGAGACACTGAGTCTTCCTGTCAGGGTACTGGTTACTGGTTACAGACCCATAACACGTAGCTACCTGGAGGGGTTGGTGGTGCCTATGGTATATAGAGGTATGTGTGTATTGGGGACAGGCTGAAGGCAGAAAGCAAATACGTGGAGCAGCTCTGGTGAAAATACTGCCCATCCAGAAGACTGCAACCTGCCTCATTTATGCAAAACACTTCTTGCCTCCTAGAAGGAGTCTTTCCTGTGCAAAGAAAGGAACAATAGGCTTAATTATAGTCATATCTGACATATTGGCAAGTACTTAAATGGACAAAACCTGATTCTAAGTAGAATTCTACCACTCCAACATTTTTACTCTTACCCGAGATCAATAGGCATGCAAGGGGCTTTGCTGTGTTACAAATTTTAGTTAAAGCAAGCAGATGTCTTGTTTGATTTGCTATAGATACAGTAGTTAGGTTGCAAAAATAAAAACTCACACAGTTTTGTGACCCTGTGTGCAAAAAACATGCAACAATCATACACTAGAGCAGCTTTACTATGAAGCCTTAAAGGCTTTATAGGTGCTTTAGCAGTTCAGTCATGAGACCAGTACACTTTGATCAGCCCAGTAAAACCCACTATGGAAAAATCAGCAGATTAGGCTTAGTCTTAGACTGTGCAAAGAACATTCACCAGTACCAGTGACTGTTGCAATTCTGAAAGTGAATAGCTCCTGTACAATTAAAAACATTTTTATCTGTTGAGTCTTTAATACACTTGCAAACTGCAAAATTTGGCAAAACATCACTTTAACCACATATTTTTGCCTGTTGCTGAAGAGGACTGTCATGCAGACAATACCTTTTAAAAAAAAAACCAAACAACATAACAACAAAACCCAAGCAAGTACACACATGCAAAATTGAAAGTATTATCAAAGTTATTTACCAGAAGGTTTAATTTAGGCCACCCCAAGACTACCTGAGCCAAAAGTAATAGGAAATTTGTGAGAAACCCATCAAAACAGGCTTGGAGAGTGAAAAAAACATTTTTGAAGATCAATTTTCTAACTTGTCAGTGGAGTTGTCAGCAGCATTGCCCAGTAACAGCAATGCAAGGCCAGACTCAATATATTTCTCTGCTTAGGAAAATCTGAACCTTCATTTCTCACTTCACAAGCCAAAACCATGCACAGCCTCTGTCTATGTGCTCTCAGCTTCTGCTGTTGATACTCCTTCAGTTAGTACAAAATATGTAAATATTTACTGAGACAAAACCAAACCAAACCAAACCCCAAAGCATATGAAAGAAAGCAACTCTATTGCCTGGTCTTACAGTCAATTTTCTGAGACACAAATTCAAGTTCTTGCAGGAAAAGTAGTGAGGCAGTACTCTTCTTTTTGTGCTCATTTAAGTTTGAATGATATGCTTTGTTCAATTTTCTCCTCTTTCATTGAGATGAGAAAATAAATAGCTAAGATTGCTCCAAATCAAAGTAAGTTTTCTGTCAGATTTTTTTCCCCTCAGCAGCTGACCTAAAGACTCTCTACAAAAAAAAAAAAAAAAATTATTTCCACATACTTAATTGTGATTGCGATCTGGAACCAACAGGATTACCAAGAAGAAGGGGTACGAGTATGAGGACCATCTGTTGGCTGATATTGTCTAGAAACTAGATGGGACCTATCATACCCCACCAACAAATTACATGCCAAGAAATCACACCGGAGCACATAGCATCTGACAGGTTATTATTGGGAAACCTATTGACAGCTTATCAGCAAGCAATAGCAATACTGCCTCAGGGGAACTATGCTGTACTAATTCAGGAGACCCAGAGAGATTGCTCTGAAACAAACAGATGACACAGCAGATGAGAAATACCGAGGACAGCAAGAGTTGGTAACATGATAACGTACCTCACCAGGGTATGAATCTTACCAGAGGATGAACTGGAGAGATGCACCCAAGAAGGGATGAAGTAGCACTCTCAAAGAGGTATTTGGCCACACCAGCACCACCTCACAGCAAAACTATTACTCAGCAATTTCAAAAATAATTTTTTTGATGGAATATATGACATCAGAGCATACGCTGTAAAGCTTTTGTGTGTGTGACAAAATGATCTAATTTCACTTGCCAAATTGTATTTTGCAAAGTCCAGTGCCTCTGTCTTGTACACATGCACAGACTCGGCTTTCAAACAAAGTGATGTCATTTATGTTACGCTTATATGCTCTACGTAATGCTGTCATTTCATAGAAATCCCATATTTGTGTGACATTATTAATTCAGATAACTACAAATGTATTTATTCAGTAAGAATAAAAGCTATCTTATCTCCTTTCCACATTACTTGAACTCCTTGGCTGCTTTTTATTTCTTACATTGAGAATTTTATCATTTTTCCAAACTTCAGATTAATGATCACTGTTCATTGCAACAGGTCATTTCCTTGGTCCTCATTCCGCTATTCCAAGGGAGTTTATGGGACCTAAAGCTCAGTTATAGGGGCAGCTGGGAGATCCTCAACCATAGGGACAGTGCTTCAGGGGCCAAGTCAGCCAACTCTGTGCTACTCTTCAAACTTCTGCAAGAATACTGGTGCTCCACAGCATGAGAAAGGCACTGGAAGCGGGGAGGGGGAGAATGGTAAGGCTAGCGCAAACCATGACATGCAGCTCCCAGCTGGGAAACAGTCCCTTGGCAATAGTTGGGAGCTGGCTGAGGACAGTCCAGCAACATTGTTCAAATATCGAGAGCCTCCCCAGAGAGGTCACAGGATCAAGGATGGCAGAAAAGGTGTTTTGTAGCCACATATAGGGCATAGTTGAAGAATAATGCCACTGAATGTGTGAGATGCCCAAATTCATTCTGATTAATGCTTATTGATTTTATTATACTGCTCTTAACATGTTGTCTGGTAGCACTTTATAAATGTTTTATGTAAAATAAATAATTCAAGAAAGACACCGCTTTCTTCAATAAAGTTTATGACATCATGAGAGCTATTTTTTGTTACTATGCTGACTGCAATGATGAAAGAAAAAGGAAAACTGGGATCTAGACATTTCAAACGTGACCATTTTCTAAATCACAGCTGCTTATTGTGTTGCAGCAACACTATGTTCAGGACTGTATTAGAGATACAATATAACATAGTTTTGTCCCTTTCTGGTGCTGTTCTTTACATTTTTCCTCCCCTCTGACCCTTGATTACAAAACCATGTCCTTAAATAAAACAGGTTGCAGTTTGTTGTATTTTAATATTATTTTATTTTTATTTCTCCATTATTTATTCTCCTTTTGTTCTACTGTCTTCAGTAGCACTTGCATTATATCAAAGGGAGAAACTGCAAACTGAAAAAGCCACTTTGAACTTAACTGAATAAATTAGCATCTGCTTTTTTAACACCTTTTTGGTCTACTGACATGAGAACAGCCAGCCAATCATAATGGTTCAAATCTGGTTGGCAAACTGTTCTAATCAGTCCATACCCTTCCTTACGTACACTCTCCCTGAGACACCTTCTCGTCAATTCTTGTGGACCACACTATAGCATCAAGAATTTACCTATACAATACCTTTAACAGTGCTGTTTCAGTGTCAATGGATTTTATGTCAGCACATTAACATTTACATTCATCACTGAAAGGGAATTAATAGATTATAAAACACAGTTACATATCTGTATTTCTTACAGCTGTAAACCCAGCTCTTAATCCTTCTGTATAGAATGTTTCCTGACTTTACAGGACCGTTGCAGCATATTGTAAATTATATGAAATGAATAAATCCTGCCTGGGTGCACGCGCGCACACACACACAGATCGTGTCATGCAAATCTTGCTGCAAGTCATCATAAAGTCAGAATACTGCTCACCTCCCCAGAGTCTGTTCTGGAGGGCAGACAAAGCAAAACAGGGAAAGGGACTGGGAGTCAGAGGCATTCTACTTTGTTAATTTTGTCCAGAAGGATTTTTTAATGCATTTTTCCAGTGGTCTTAAAGTCTATTCAAGATGGAGTAGAAATCCAAGGATAACTCTTCTGTCTTGAAATGTAATAAGCATATGGTCAAACTTCCCCCTTACCTTCATTCCAAGAAATCATCACAGCACTTTATAACAGAAGCTTGTTAGACTACAGATAAGCTCAAACCTCACAAAAAGCAAGTAAATAAAATGAGAGCTTCTACTCACTTTTCAGTGAAAATATTGAGCCATTAAGCATCAAATGCCATTCACCATCTTTCACTACCCTACTCGCTAGATCCTACTACTTCAGCATGTTTCTTAGCTCTGACTCAGACAGCACTGTTTTAGAAATGTTAAAAGTGCTAGAAATACTAGGTGAATGAAAAAAGCAAGATCAAAAAAAAAGAAAAAAAAAGAGCATTGTTTCAGAGAATAATGAAAGTCATTAGCATCTTTTTCACCATTATTGTTTAACAATCCAACAATTTTGGTTTTACACATCCATATATTATATCCTTGTCATATTCTTAAGAAGTGACACAGTCTAAAGGCAGCTAAAAAAACAAACCCTGGCAAAGACTGAAATGGGATTAACAGACAGTTGGAAAGCATGATGGATCTTTACTGCAGCTGATAGCGTCACACACATCAGTGCTGAAACAGAGAGATTTCCAAACCACAGTGCAATTGGATAAGAATCTTCTCATCTCAAGTACAGATTATAGCTGGCAGCAGTAGGAAAGAGATCCTTCTGTCAGAGCGTGAGGTGTCTTTCTGAAGGAACGGGAACCCTATGCTAATGCCTGCAGAGATTACAGGACCAGAACAAATAGTTATGATCATTGTCTCATCTTCTGAATATACATAAGCCTCTCTTGTAACTTGCTCTTATCCATTCAGAACTTGAACACAATTATCCAATGTACAGTGGTAGATGATGGGCAAATGGTACCAACTGATACTAGTGAAATTGCACAAATACATTCAGCACCATTCAGCACCAAACCTACAAATATATCTCTAGTATTATATCAAAGCTGCTATTATTTCTTCTGCTACAATTCAGATGAAAATTCACAAAAACCACACTACATTATTTTTCAGCCTTAATTCATAGCCTCCTGATACTTTACTGAACGTTCACATCTGGAGTCTCTGATCTGCCTCTAGATAAGATGTGAATTATTTTTTTTTTTAGACTGCAAATATAATTCCAAGCTGTCATTAACACTTAGAAATCAAATAATTGAACACTAGAAATGTATATAAACATCAGGAAATTGCTGGTGTGAAATGCTTCATCTTCACTGATTCCAAATGTGCATGGCCATGAGAAATTGAAATAAAAATTTTGGCACAGAACTGAACAAGAGCCTTGTAGAGCACAGATTCTTCCTGACTCACTTGAGAGGAAGTCAATGCCCACACGTAGCTCAGTTCACCACACCATGTTGCCTTCTCATGCCAATGAGCATGAGTGGTCCCACAGAGGGCTGTGTCCTTCTGCAGATGGCCATCTGCAAACAGCCAGGTAACTGCTGAGTACACTGTGTAGCAAGCTACCTCTGTTTTACCTTCTACACTCAGTCTTGATTGATGGTCAAGACTTGCAACAAACAAAACACCAATACCATCACCATGACACCAGGACACATATGGCTGCTTCTTACTTCCATGGCTCAACACGTTGTCTGTAGCAACTGCAAAGCATTCTATGTAGCTTGTAAATGAAAATAAGTGTTTACAACTGAAACAAATTTGCAAAATTTTTTTTTATTATTTTATTTTCCCAAGTCTAAGATGACCAACTAAAAAATGAAACTTGATACTATTTGGTTCCTCTGAATTTGTTGTCCTAAAGTTCTCAAGGACCACAAAGGCAGTACAGGTAGCTGAAAGAATAAACAAAAACAAGGGCTTTGCTTGTTTGTTGAAAAAAAACTTCCAGCATTAGTGTTTTATGTAGGAATCAATAAAACTTGTCTTACAGATACAAAGTTTCTTGCTCAAACCCCACTTAAAATATTTAATATTGTTAAATGCAAAAATAATACAGATGCATTTTTACTTATCTCAGCAGCGGAGTTAAGTCCTACTGAAAGAAGGTGTTTGCTATATAGTAATAATACATAGCAGACTAAAGGCCTCTACTGAGAGAAGGACACTTTGTGCCAGTCTTTGTGCAGCCAGAGAGATGAACCTATGAAGGGTTTCTAATCTAAACACATGAAATACAGAAAGACTTTAAAAGGCCTGTTGATTTATTAATGCAAAGTTTTGAATACACATGGCACTGTATGAACAAGCAATCTCTGCGCTTTTCACAACCATTATATATATATTTATATATTATATATATATATAAATAAGATCAGATAGGTAATACACATTTAGAATAGCAATGCTGTAAGATAGTTCTGTATTGGTATAGAAAACTACCATGAGGAACAGTGCAGAATCAGGTCCTCTGTATTGTAAACTGTGTGACATAATTACATGTTAAGATTGACAGTTTCACCTCGCGTGCTTGCTTTTTCATTTGTCTTATGTCTTAAATGGCAACATTTCTACACAACTTGCATTCAACACAATTTGGCATGCTCAATGAACTCACAGATTCCATCTTCTTTCTCTGGATACTGAGGCAGTTTTGATGTGCCCTTGTGATAGCAAAGGGTTAAAAACTTCTCTTATGTTCCTACTGGGTTGTAAAAGAAACTGCTGAAGCTGATCAATGACCACTGTTAAGACCTGGAAACCAATTATAAACCTGAAATTTGTGATGAACAAAGCTCTGAAACACTAGGATGAAAACTACTGAATTAGTCCAGTTCATTAAAATCATTAATAGTCATGAAATGAAAACCACCAGAGTCCAAAAAGGCTTAATGCCCTATCCATATTAATTAGATGGGAGCAAATCTGAAGTGAAAAGCAGCACATGCTTTGTAGAATTAGCAATTGCTCTCTACAGACTACACAGATCTCTATTAAAATTCAGTTTAATTAAAATTGATCACGTTAAGAAACTGATGTGGTTAATTAACTGAATTCCTGGACTTCTTTTCATACATTTCACAAGTGCATTGTACACTGCTTTCCTGGGTGACAGCTTATGTTGCAGTGAAAATCTTGATTTCACAGGTTAATGCTGCATGTTCCATGAGGCCTAAAGTTCCCGTGTCCCCCCTAGGAAACCTTGGCAGTGCAGGGAAAACAACAGGCCTTAGAAACGACCAAAATCTAACGCCAGAAAGCCTGGCTGGAGTCTAAACAGTTTATTTTGTAGACCTTGAAACTCTGGGCACATATAAGGAAGCATCATAAGAGCTGTGGTCTCACAAGGTCTATCATTAGAACTCAATAAAATATACAGGAAAGCTATAAATAGACGCATACGCTGTATCAGCAGAGACTGACATAAACAGCCAAAGGATCTGGTCCATGCAATTAATGAATATAAACATGCAGACTGCAGCCATTTCNACACTCAGTCTTGATTGATGGTCAAGACTTGCAACAAACAAAACACCAATACCATCACCATGACACCAGGACACATATGGCTGCTTCTTACTTCCATGGCTCAACACGTTGTCTGTAGCAACTGCAAAGCATTCTATGTAGCTTGTAAATGAAAATAAGTGTTTACAACTGAAACAAATTTGCAAAATTTGTTTTTATTATTTTATTTTCCCAAGTCTAAGATGACCAACTAAAAAATGAAACTTGATACTATTTGGTTCCTCTGAATTTGTTGTCCTAAAGTTCTCAAGGACCACAAAGGCAGTACAGGTAGCTGAAAGAATAAACAAAAACAAGGGCTTTGCTTGTTTGTTGAAAAAAAACTTCCAGCATTAGTGTTTTATGTAGGAATCAATAAAACTTGTCTTACAGGTACAAAGTTTCTTGCTCAAACCCCACTTAAAATATTTAATATTGTTAAATGCAAAAATAATACAGATGCATTTTTACTTATCTCAGCAGCGGAGTTAAGTCCTACTGAAAGAAGGTGTTTGCTATATAGTAATAATACATAGCAGACTAAAGGCCTCTACTGAGAGAAGGACACTTTGTGCCAGTCTTTGTGCAGCCAGAGAGATGAACCTATGAAGGGTTTCTAATCTAAACACATGAAATACAGAAAGACTTTAAAAGGCCTGTTGATTTATTAATGCAAAGTTTTGAATACACATGGCACTGTATGAACAAGCAATCTCTGCGCTTTTCACAACCATTATATATATATTTATATATTATATATATATATAAATAAGATCAGATAGGTAATACACATTTAGAATAGCAATGCTGTAAGATAGTTCTGTATTGGTATAGAAAACTACCATGAGGAACAGTGCAGAATCAGGTCCTCTGTATTGTAAACTGTGTGACATAATTACATGTTAAGATTGACAGTTTCACCTCGCGTGCTTGCTTTTTCATTTGTCTTATGTCTTAAATGGCAACATTTCTACACAACTTGCATTCAACACAATTTGGCATGCTCAATGAACTCACAGATTCCATCTTCTTTCTCTGGATACTGAGGCAGTTTTGATGTGCCCTTGTGATAGCAAAGGGTTAAAAACTTCTCTTATGTTCCTACTGGGTTGTAAAAGAAACTGCTGAAGCTGATCAATGACCACTGTTAAGACCTGGAAACCAATTATAAACCTGAAATTTGTGATGAACAAAGCTCTGAAACACTAGGATGAAAACTACTGAATTAGTCCAGTTCATTAAAATCATTAATAGTCATGAAATGAAAACCACCAGAGTCCAAAAAGGCTTAATGCCCTATCCATATTAATTAGATGGGAGCAAATCTGAAGTGAAAAGCAGCACATGCTTTGTAGAATTAGCAATTGCTCTCTACAGACTACACAGATCTCTATTAAAATTCAGTTTAATTAAAATTGATCACGTTAAGAAACTGATGTGGTTAATTAACTGAATTCCTGGACTTCTTTTCATACATTTCACAAGTGCATTGTACACTGCTTTCCTGGGTGACAGCTTATGTTGCAGTGAAAATCTTGATTTCACAGGTTAATGCTGCATGTTCCATGAGGCCTAAAGTTCCCGTGTCCCCCCTAGGAAACCTTGGCAGTGCAGGGAAAACAACAGGCCTTAGAAACGACCAAAATCTAACGCCAGAAAGCCTGGCTGGAGTCTAAACAGTTTATTTTGTAGACCTTGAAACTCTGGGCACATATAAGGAAGCGTCATAAGAGCTGTGGTCTCACAAGGTCTATCATTAGAACTCAATAAAATATACAGGAAAGCTATAAATAGACGCATACGCTGTATCAGCAGAGACTGACATAAACAGCCAAAGGATCTGGTCCATGCAATTAATGAATATAAACATGCAGACTGCAGCCATTTCAGTTTTTGAAACACATTGTCCCCACTGTCTCACCAGGATGCATGAAATAACAGGACTTGGCTAAGGGCTTAATCCCAGAGTTGTCCAGGAACACAGAGTTGGGACAAGCTTTAGTGGTCTGTATGGTGATTCCCAGAGGGCCAGCAACCCGGTACCTCCAAGAGATTGCCGTATCATTCGCTAAACCACTAGTTTCCTACCAGCTTCAGGAGAAAAGCTGAACTGCATCTAATGAAGACCCATTTTTATCATATCATTGTTTGAAATGGTAGGGCATTGTGAATTGTGCCATTCGATTTTTGGTGGGAAGATTTTAGGATTTTCTTTTCCATGCCCTATTCATTGGTGTGTTTTAGTCTATGGAAGCGACTTGGTTATGAAGTATTGCTGCAAACAATTCTCGTCTTTTAGAACACCACTTCTTACAAAATACCAGCAAATGGTCCAGTGCTTGCCCGTTACATCATGCTCTACAAGAGGACATCAATGCAGCTATTGTTTGAAAGAAAGTGGATGGATGAACATCAGCACTGATACTGAAGATCAAGCTACAACATCTAGATTATCATCACTCGAGCAGCTTCCCAACCTTTCCAGGAGCAAAGTGACACAGGCCATCTCAAAGACTCATAAGCAATGATACTTTCGGATACAGCTCAGGGGAGATAAACAAAATTTTTAGTGGAAGGAAGACTGTGGCCAGACAATTCCTGAAGAAGAGTGGATCTAAGGTCTGAAAATTCCATGTAGTCTAGATGGAGGCTAAAATAATTACCACGCAATCATAATACAATAAATATATAACAAATAATACAGTTTTACATATGAATTTTACATACCTTTGATTTATATTCAAATCTATATGAATAATGGCACTGAACTTGGTATAATCACATCTCATTCTTCATTATTTCTGACCACTATGTAAATGCTAAAATGGTATTTTCTTCTCTGAATACATGTTGCTAGTTGAGGATCACTATTAGCATTCAGTAATAATGCTGTACTTTACATACAGATGTTGCATACAGGCCACGGGTGCATGTGGATGGACACACATATGCTTTTATCTATACATGTTTATGTAGATCCAACTGCATTCAACTCCAGCACTATTTAAAAAAAAAAAAAAAAAAAAAAGAAGAGAAAAGCAACATCTGACTAGAATATAAGATACATGACTGACTTAATTCCCTCATGGCCAAACCCTTGTTAATGTCTTGGCCTGTTTCAGTAAAATGATCATGGTTCAAGTAATGTAAAACACATGCATTCAATCATTTTCCTTTTCCCTAAAGGCAAACACTTTCTTATCATGGTGAAGCAGGAGTTGTGTGCTGATGCACTGAAGAGCCAAAGTTCTTTTAAGCCTCATCAGAAAATTGAATACTTACTGCAACCTATCATCTGGAACTGCAGGGTAAAACAAAAGCATAATGCAAACAAACACAGGAGGTTCAGTCAGCATTATCTAGTATTGCATAAGCCTAAACAGCTGCCTTACAAAATGAGAATACACAAGCAAAGAACCAAAATCAAATAGAAGAATTTAACTCCAGGAAAAAAAAAATTACATCTATTTATATTTAAATCAGGATTTCATAGTCAATAGTTAAAATACAATCAAGTCAAAGGAGATGCTCTTAATATGCTTGCCTTGGAAGAGGGGTTATTTTAGGACAGCATTCTCCAAGTAACCACAAAGAGGGCAAAGCCTTAACACAGCAGGTGTGCACTCTTTACTTGAGCAGCATCTTTTTATAATCCTCTTTTTATGATAAAAGGAGGGAATATTCATATTTTGAAAAATTGAATGACAGTACCAGTACAACCGGATAAAATACAACAGAATAAAAGAAACCACATGGTAATGAAAGCAGGTTCTGCACCGGTAAAAAAAAAACTCTTAGAAAATTATATCCTAAGTCGCCTTACTCACACTTCTTAGGGACTCCTATATTAGATCTTCTGTTTCTCAGAGGGGCTTCAAAATTTCTTGGCCAAAATTACCAGGTCAAACCACATCTCTTCCATGCACAACAGAAGCATGAACTGGAGTTGTCTCTTCCAAAGTAGAAGTCAGGGGAGCTGAGAGGAGTCATGAGAGATGACAGAAAAGAAACGAGAAATCCATCCTTTACAGAGGATCAAATCCATCCTTTACAGAACAGGCCACACCCCAAACCCTGAGTGACTTCCCGGGCACTCACTGCCTGAGTTCAGTGTTTTCCGGAGCCACTCTGGCCCCAGACTCTCTCATACCCTCCTTCCTGGAGCTGCAACTCCAACACCTCCAGCACACCATGGCTCCCCAGGCACACACAACTAACATATGCTGATTTCCAAACCCGCGATAGGAAGCCCTTCCCCATCCATCTATGCATCCATCCTTTCCCTATCATCTCTTTCCTAAGAAAGGTAAACTCCAAAAAAGAAGATCCAGTTATATAAAGGGTCACCTCTCCGCTGCTCTCCTACCAATGCCCATTTCTTGCTGCTAACGTGGTTTAAATACAAGCATTAGATCCATTTCAGCAATGGATGACACAACCTCCTGTCAGTGGTCTAGAATGAAAGATGGCATTAAACAATGACAGGGAGTGATCTTCCCTAGTAATTAAAAAGAGGTTCAAATTCAGATTGCGTTTTCCAGTACCTTCAGCCCCATAAATGAAGAATGACAGTTTATCCAGCCCTTTTTAGCACAACCTTAGCCTACAAGTACTTTTCTGGTAGAGGAATCATTTGCACAGTTCATGTTTTATATAAGTTTCAGGGGAAAGAGAAACAGGGCTCATGAAACAATTCCATGCTATGAACAGGCACACCACTTCCAGCAAGTCAGACTTCATAATAACTACTTATGAAGGAAATTATACCCAACAAAACGGAATGATACTTAACACAGACACCAAACCTTCATCTGTTCTATAACCACACAAAGCCATAATTAATGAAGTTAAACTATAACTCTGTGTAGTTAGTGGCTTACTTCTGACTTATACATGAAACCAACAAAAGGAAACAGAAAACCCTTTATCTACAATTGTAAAGACAGCATATGTAGCAGCCCAGTTTAAACAGATTAGGAGTATGAAAAACAAACAAAAAACCACACCAATTTCTTTCACAGTTAAGAGCCAGAAACATCAGAACCAAAGACATGTTTACCAAAAGGCTAGTTTAAAAATCAATAACTGAAAAGTATTATATTGCTTTATGTTGTCGACATCAGTCAGGCTATTTTATATGACTTTCGTATGCCTCATACACAAAGTATGTAAATTCAATAACCCCTCATCTGGGCTTCTAAATACATCTTGGGCCCATTACCTGCAGCAATAGGTACAGAATGCAGACTTTGGCTGGGGACAGGGTAGAAGATGATGTAAATCATCTAAATGAACATGTGGAAAAGGGAGGCACTGCCAGAAAAAGTTGCTGCTGGACCTCATTTCCAAAGTCTGCCCAAGTGCAGTAAAAGGAAACTGTGCACTACAGAAATTCTATTCTCACAGCTGACTTTGGAAAAAAACAGGCAATATTAATTCTCTGTAAAGCAGTACTAAAACTACACTTGGGTACAGTTTAGTCCAATATCTTGTCAACTCGTTAGCATCAAATCAATGAATATATGAAAATTGTGTGTCTCATGCCTTCCTATACAGAGATTTAAAGATTGCATGGAATATTAAGGGTTGTTTCATTATTTCTTGATGAATTCCTAAGTAGGTAAGATGAAGTAACAGCTGCAGTCAAGATGTAGAGCTGATACATACTTCTCCCTAGTTTCTATTTCATAACTTCATTTTATTTCCATAATGATTATATAATTTCCATAATGATTATTTGTATTCTTGGGTACGTAAAAGAAGTGCTGTGTTCATACACTGAACATTAACTACTTTCTGAAAGTTCAGGCTCATCGGGATATTTCAAGGGAATGCCTATCTTGGCTGTCTTCTTCTAACTTGAGGAAATTCTCAGCAATGTCTGACAGACTTGTTAGTGTCCTGCATTTTGTTATTTTCCTTAGCGTGATCCTTCATCCTACAAAAATTGTCAAAATTTAAAATGCTTGAAGTGGAAATGGCCAAGGTAAAATTTCAGGAAAAGGAATTAGTAGTGGGATTTTATATGTGAAAGTCTCCACACTGTACAATTACATTTGAATGAAACCCCCCTATTCTTCTTGCAATTTAGGAGGGTAATGCTTACTTTGGATGTACAAAGCACATAGATGCTTCACATGAATTATGTACCTTGTCAGGCTATTCTAAAAGTAGAATTATTATATTTAGCTAAACACATACAAGATTGTTATTGGTAAAATATATTAATTATTCCTACAGTCAGATTAAAACCTACATCTTGCTGCTGAATGGAAAAGAATTGTTTAAAAAATTACAAGTTCAATCACCTAGAATGGCATGGAGAATGCTGGACAGGAGGGAAGATGGTACATACAAAGTGCCCATCCTCAGTAAGTTCAGTTACAGTTCATCATATCATACCAGAGCCACTATTTCAATAATCTATTCTTGTGCTATGCATGGAACAAGGAGCTTTGAAGCAACCTCTTGCGTTAATTTTGCATGAAAACACCATCTGGCCCTAAACAACTATCTAGGCTATGGATCTGTTATAGCCTAGATATGGTCAACATGATATTGAAAGGTCAAAGAAGGGTCTAATTATATGCCTTAGTACTTAGAGGCCGTGGTCACTGGAGCATGAACATAATCACTCAGGCCAAACAAGACTCATTTATAATTTTAATTATCAGTGAATCAGACATCTCTCAAAGAGTTGTTCCATGTAAAAGAATTATATGACTGTTGCTCAAAATAACTGTCTTGTCTTGTTTGTCTCTAAAATAACCCCTTGAGATACCCTCAGTTAATTCCCTGTTGATATATTTAGAATCCATCAATCTTTTCAACCGCTGCATATTAACATATTTGGAGTATTGTATAATTGCACACAAAAAACCCCTTGTGTTACAATAGTATGATCTGTTACAACAGAGTTTTCAAAAATCCAGAATTCCAAACCTGAGAAATGTCAGACTAGAGCTGACCATACAATTCTATTCACACCCTTGTGTGTAATGACGCAACATGTACAAAACAGACTTTAATAATATTTTAACAAGTCTCTTGCCTCATTCATTGCACATGGTAGAGTTTTTTGGGAGCGGGAACTGAGCTATAACTAAAGGAACCCCCACTTTGGCTGCTGGGGAAAAAAAAAAAAGTTATGTTTTGAAAGAGACCAGGATAATACAAAATGAAAAGATTTGTCAGTTGATAAGCTGACCTGGAAAGTGTATACAACTTCTTCACCTGCCACAGATGCTATATGCTACATAAATCACTTGAATCACTTTTTTGCTCTCAAGACGGTCACTAATTCCTCAATCTTCTTTTTGTCAATCTGACTTCAGGCATGGGGTTTGATTTACAGAGGTGTGAATACAGTTCTGCAAATAGAGCATGTTCAAAAGTGACCTCAATGCAAGCTGAGCTTTAGTACACGAAGTGCTTGTTGCCACTAAGTATTCTAAAGTAGATGTCCTAGGCATCTTACATTCAGTTTCCAAAAATCAGTGCAGTAGTTCCCAGCTCTTCTGGAACAGCCCCTGTAAGCACTGTCTTCCCGTCCTACTCATCCCCAACTTTCATCAGTTTTACTTTCCCACTGGACATTCTCTGTGCTCCCCACCTCACCTCTACCATCAACGCTTGGCCAGCTGGAAAGATGACGGCTCACTGAGGCTTGGGAGCATAAAGGGCGCTGTTACTGCAGCCAAAGAGGACCAGCGGAGCCATAGTCACTGCTGGAGGCATGGCTGTGTTGGATAATGTAGCTGTAATCATCAGTGAAAAGCTTATGAGAAAGTTGTTATCTCAGGGTCAGATAGAAGCAGTAGGCACTAAGATAAACACTTCACACTAGAAGATAAAGTACTATGCACAAATATATTTATACAAGCTATAAGGGACTTGAGTTTACAGTGTTTAAAATGGTGTCCCGTGATTCCTAAACAACAACAAAAAACCACTACTACTACTCCAGAAAAAAAATACCCTCAGTTTCCTTCTCTTTTGAATACAGTCATCACTCAGATCACTGATAAAAGACTTCAGCCTATTTTGGTCTTCAGCTAACATTAATGTCACTGTACCTGTCAATTTGTTTTGTGTAATTAAGAGTCCAGGAACTGCTTATTTGCACTTTCTTTACATGATATTTTCTATACCACTGCCTTCTTTACACAATGAGCATAATAATAGTCAACCACTTGTCTGGACATTTGAAGATCTCCGAAAAGACATCTCTCACAGCCTCTGTCACAGGGATGGCTGGACTCTCATTCCTCCACATAATCTCAGCTGGGTCACAATGGGGAATGAAGCCTTGCCAGGGCAGCTTCCTGGGGAGCATCCAGCTGTGCTGTCAGCCCAGCTGCCCTCTCTAAGCCCAACTGTCCTCATCATGTGCCCTCTGCCAGGTTTCTGATGTAGCCTGGTTGCACTTCAGACAGCACGTCATGCACAAGAAGGGTGCACCTTCTCCTGCTTGATGCCTTGGTCAGTAACTGCTTAGAGGGCCTCCTTTTCCCAAAGGGTCTCAAGGGCCCCCTTACAGCCTTAACCAGAAAGACAAAATAGTCTACAGCTCAGCAAGTTACATACACTCACATTTAACTGACATGAACTTCAAAGGGACCATTCACACACTTAAAAGTTAAGAAAGTACCTAGTATTTCGCTGAATCTGGGCACTAACAGGGAGAACACCCTCTACTACACACCTAAAATGGCTTCATTTTCCACTACCTTATACCCATCAAACACTGTACCACCACTGAAACCAGCAGTTACACCACCACCACCAAACTGGAGTACATTATGTATACACGGTGGATTAGAGTATGCTCAGACATGCAGAAGACTCTGCAGTTCTGGTCACCCCATCACCAGATTTGTTGACCTACCGTACTTTGCCTCCCTGCTTGCTCAAACACCTCATCTCTTCCAGAGGAAAGTGACAGCAATGGGAAATGATGGGTGCTCAGATCAGGCCTGACTGACTGTCAGCAGAAGTCTCAGCACCCACAGTTTGCATGCACAGCCAACACCAGTGTCACAAAGCGCCACAGAATATACTCGCCCTGCAGCATAGACACAATCCTAGTGAATGCTGTTCTAAGCACTATGCATATGTAGTCTGTTTGCAAAATAGGCTTTCAATAGTAATAAATGCTTAGCATTACAACTGAAGTCTCAGGGAAAAAATCTCACACACACAGTTTCAGTATTGAATTTGCAAATGAAAAAAGAAATGCTTAACACATTTGACCAAGTTTAATACTACATCGTATACTGCCCTTGTTACCAGCAATTTTTCACATGCATAGGTTAATGCAGATTTCTCCCATGCTTATAAATGGCTAGATAGAAAAAGAACAGAGAGTTGTATAGTCAAAGCAGCTGGAGTAAAACGTAGAACTACAATCAAAGACAAAGATACTTATTAAACAGAAAAAGGTAATAAATTGGATCATTTGCTTCCATATTTATGCTTTCAATCATTAATCAAATCCATTTCCATTTCTAATTTTACAATTTTTCTTTTCTTTTGACCTTTAATAAAATGTTTCAATTGATCAGGGTAATAAAAATGTGAATTATATGAGCTGGCACAGACAAAGAAAGACCGTTGAGTAATCTGTGTTCCAGATATAACAAGTAAAATGCCTGTGATTAAGTATAGGCTAAAAGATATCTTAAAAAAAAATCCAAGTATCATACTTTTCACTTAAGAATTCAACAAAGAACAAACTTAAGAAAAAAAAAAAACATGAACAATCAAAATGAAGGGTTTGTGGGACAGTAGTTGTCATTCAGTTGACATACAGAATCTATTTGCTCATTAATACAAAATTTTTTTTAGCACAAATAAGAACATATTCTCATCTGTTCTTGAGGTTTATTTCAACTATATCCCAAACACTAAATTGCTTAAATTGTTTCATAGCATAAGCACTTAAAATTGGGCTTTGAGTTTTCTAAACACCAGTGCAGTACTGTGTCAGCAAGAATGTAATCAAAGCAAACAGCCTGCTGAGCCTGCCAACCAGTAATATTATTCGTTTCAATAGCTTTCCTTTGAATAGCAAGTATTGATTTTCTATATCAGAACTCTTATACAAAAAGCATTAGAAGAAAAATTATACTTCCTATTTTTTCTCCACCTTATTAAGGACCAATACAGTTACCAGAGATTTAAAAGTTTGAGCTGAATAGATCAACTTTTAGGAATTCTAGGATATTTTTCTTCTTTTTTAAGATTTCTTACTATGAGGCAATGCCACTTCTGCCACAAATGATGGGTTTTTTTCTGTGGATAGAGGCAATTAGCTAAAACGCATTGTTCCGTTACTATCTGGCCTCAGTTACCTGTGTTCCTTAAAGTATTCCTCATAAAATTCAGTTAAGCGAAGGCATCACGATGGAAGGAAAGAACAAAAGCACAGAGCAAAGGGTACCAGGGGACTGGTGGAAAGAAGAGGCTGAACTCTGGGAAAAGAGATCACGGTCAGAGGTGTGTTTCAGAGGCAAAGGAAGGAGCAGAGTATATATAGGAAGACTGGGGAAGCAACAGAAAAGCTGCAGGAGAGGTGACAAAGGGAACTATGGCTACCAGGAAACAAAATTTAAATAGATTCAGCACTTCACAAGACCTCGCAGTTCAGAAAAATATCTACGTGCAAGAAGAAATGAAAAATGACAGGTGGTTCAACAGGTTTTCTTACTCCTTCAGCAACATCCACAGCCTGCCATGCTCATCAACAGTCATAACAGTCTATGAGGATTTACGGGCCTCAGTTAGCAATGCTCTTTAGCATCTCTCTTTCAAGTAACAGCAGCAATTTTTTGACTTCCAAACTTTGTAATATCTTTTCTTAAAAAATGCCAGGGAGCTAGAGAGCTAGTACTGAGTCAAATTTAGTGGGATTAGTCATATACATTGGAGAACAAAGACTGGGCTCAGATGTAAATTTTGACTTAGAAAGTACCAACATTTATTAACATGCTCCTTATTGTCATCCGAAGATAAATTTTCAGTGGTTGCATTTCCATCATACTATGATAATTTTGGTGCACTGTTACTTTTACATCAGCTTATTTTAATTAGAGTTAACAGTTACAAAGCAAAGATTTGGCCCCACTATAGTTCCAGTATTGTTGCCAACATTTAGTTGAACAAGGGTGACCCTGGAGTACCCCTAGTGACAATTACTGCAACAGGATTACTAAAGAGACATGAGGTAACATATTGTCTTTGCACTCTGCCTACACGTTTGGGATTAGATACGTCCAATAAAAGACACAGGGCTCCGTGAAGAATGAGCAATGACATTTAACTTCTAGGCTTCTGATCCCAAGGAGGGAATTCAGATTTCAGAGTCTGATGTCTGCAATGCATGGAGGAACTTGGCATTTCAGAGTGGGATTCAAAACAACCAGTGCACTGAAGTCCAGAGAAAACTGAGCACACAGAGCATCTTAAATGCCAGAGTGAATACATTTATTCAGAGATGTAGACAAGTGCTAGCACACCGAGTGCTGGACCTTCTTCTGAGGGTAGGCTTTTGTATCTATTCTTTATGAGATCTGATCAAGATTTCCTGTTTTATTTTGGGGGGTTTCTAAATGTGACTGATAACAAGCTGGTGATTGCATTGTTCACCTTCATACACTATCACAACACTCATATCTTTGCTTAGGGTGTAAGAGGTCAGGCTCAATGCCTTCCTTACCTAACAAGGTTCAAGTCTCTGTTTTCCAGCTCCAAGGAAAGTACCTTTCCCCCTCGGTGTATCTTAAGCTACAGAGTGATTCCTGTGATTCCTCCTGCTAACCCTGTGCTATTATGCAAAAAAAAAATACTGACCCAAGGCGGGGGAACCCAAAACAACCATGAGAAAGAATGAGCATAGCTGGTTTTATAGATAGGGTACTTCGCCTCTAGGTTCCTGGATTATGATCTCAGTTGCTGAGCCTGTTTGGATTCTACCCTAGTGGTAGTTTTCTGTAAATGCATAAAATGTCCTGAGAAGAAAGAATTGAGGCTCTTTTCTAATACTTTCCAGCACACGCACTACTCCACCAATCCTTCAGCTGTTCCACCAGCTGCACTGTAACAACACTCACACCCTGCACATTTCTGGCTTTCCTTTATCATTACACTCATTTATTTTTCTATATTATAAACTCTTTCAAGCACTAACATATTTTAAATTATCATTAGGTCAGTAGGGCACTATCTCCCCACAGAAAAACTCCAACCTTTGTAACTGAGGAGCAAACAAGTGACTAGAAACGCCACCTACCAATATGATATTGGCACTAGAAGTCTCAGAAAAAGAGAAATGGGGTGGGGGAATCCAATTAAAGGAGAACAACTAAGATGAAAAATTCACACCCAACTTAAGTAAAATCTAAGAGGAAGTTTTAATTATTACAGTGTGTTGGAGTATCAGCACCAGTTCTGGACTACTAAAAGAATATTCAAACAAAAAGCATATTAACTCAAAGTGCACATTTTTATTTAATTAAAGGTAAAACTGAAAGAACAGTAATAGGTCAATAATAATGACTTATTACTTCCTTTATGTGGCACATTTACAATAAATGGTAATTTACCATTAGAGAGACATATTAATTTTTTTCTGCTAAAGAAATTAACATCAGTCATGTGGAGAAAGAGAAGGCTCTCCATTTCCAGCTTGAGGATTTGCATTCAACAAGGCAGTCTGAGGATATTACAGACCCTGTTCCCCCTTTAGCAATGCAGGAAGAATTAAAGCATAACCATGTATGACATCATTCCAGCTGTACGCTGATGGGCTACAGATCGTTTCATCCATGCTATTTGAAAAACATTCCACTTTCCAGTCATTAGACTTGCTAAATGGATTCACCTGCTATACCCTTGAAATCATTAAAAAAAGAAAAAAAAAAATCTTTGGCACACAAGAGCCTTGCTTTAGTTTTATTCTTATAGCTGATGTACTATTACTTTTACTTCTTAAAAACAACTAAAAATTATTTTTCACTCACTCCATTAGAAAAAAAATAATCTACATCTACTTTTCCTGCTTTTATTCTTGCTCTAGGCTTATTTCAAAGTTTCTGATTAACTACCCTCACAAAACAGATACAACATGACTTCCTAGACAAAACTTGTCATTACTGGGGCTGTACTGTGCCTTAGTATTTTTAAACAACTGCCTGTTAGCCTGTTCCAAGGAAAAGAGGGTCAGTTTACTGATCTGAAGTCTACTTCTGGTAACTTCCTGAATTATTTGACATGAAGATAGAGAGCTGCTATTTAACACTCCTTCCAATCACAGGAAAATATCACACCATTTGTGCACTCATTATGGCTGCACTCTTAACTTGAGACTCATTTAAAAGCTTCAACTCTACAGGTGGGATTTTCAAAGCTGCCTCTAGGTCATTAATTTCTAATTAGACATCCAACCCTCTAGGCGAGCTTTGAAAATCTCATCCTAAATAATCAATATTCTACTTCCTAATAACCTGGTCTGCAAAAGACCTGACAGGACAAAACATTTAGCAACTGGAGGGAAACTGTTGTGCATGTGGCAGGAAAAAAATAGATCGTATATCCTCGCCTTAATAGTAGGATTATTCCCTACTCCCCACAAGGAGTGAAAGGAACCAGACTGACAAAGGAGGAAGAGAGGGAATCTTCACAAAACAAACAAACAAACAAAAAATCAGGAATCAAAGCTTCATACATCTCATGAAAACAGAACAGAGTCAACAGCACTGTGCATGGCTTGGGTGTATGTTCAGAGTAAGTTTAAAACAATATGGTCCAGATGGCAGGAAAAAAAAACCCACAATGACGTTTAAGAGGATATTAAAATATTGTGTAATACCGCAAAGCAACATATTTGATAAAAAACAAAACAAATAATTAAGGTATCATTACAAATTTAACCCCACGTTTTCAAAATGCAGAAGATAGGGATTTAAAACAGCATGATAAATATCAGATCCTATTGGGTTAAATATGTTACAGCTACTAGTTAAATATAAAATGTGAAGATTTCATTCAGTATATACATCAGCCTGAGTGACCTAGTGAAAAGGAGAGAACTAATTACATTAAATCTAAGGCAACAGCGGGGGGCGGGAAATCAGTGAAATATTTGGGAATATCTCACCAGTTCAAGACTGTAAATAATGTGAAGCATACCTCTCCAAATACACCAGAAAGCGGGAGGAGAGAAGGTAATCTAATATAGACCATCCCTACTCTAATTAGCAGGTATTCGAACAATTGAATTTTCTAGGAGGGAAGAAGAAAAATAACCCAGCCCCAAAACCACACTCATTTAAGATTTTCATTATCAGTTTCTCCAAGTTTCCTGCATTCTGGAACAGTTATAGAACTGGGTAATAATTACTTTGTGGAGTCCTTCCAAAGTAAAATATCCTTAACCACCTTGAAGCAGAAAAAGAATTCCATCTGTTTTAACATACTGTATTTTAAAAAAAACCAAATCTTTAAGTTTTGAAATCCAGGTAATTCAGTGTAATCAGAAGGATACAGTTCTTTCCCTTATGGTTCAGCCTATTTGTTCTACCTGCCACTCTGAGACCTGACACAGCTTAGGGCACTGCAGTTCTTATCACAAAAGACTTGGTCCTTAAAACCCTAATTACACATTGGCGTTTAGAGGCTAGATTGCACACTACATTTGATGTCACACTGAGCAACAGAGCATGATGAACAGCAATATAGGCAAAGTAAAATCTGGCAACAAGTATGGCTACAAAACCCATTTGAGAATGCAAACCAAAGAGCTGCATATGGCAAATATATGTGTGTATGCATATATATATATATATATGCATGCACACAATCATTTAAGGATTACAGCTGAAGGATACTCAGTGCAGTAGTCACAATTATTATATTTTCATACATATAATCTGCAGATTATTTAAAGTAACAAAACAAAATGCTTCCCCACAGTAGCTAATAATAAGCATCAGTGCAGGTTATAGAAAAATTTAACCAAGAGTCGTACTTCTCCAATGGTTCAAATTTTCTAATATCTCCTTTGCCTCTGCCTTGATTTTTGCACAAGTTACCTGATGATATGGATTATGCATGCAAAAACACAATAATAATTATACATCTTCAACTGATTTTATTTTTAATCAGCCTTTTTTGGTAATAAGCGTAGCAAACACAATCAAGATATTAGTACAGTATCTGCCAAGCAAATTCAAGTTTCCCTACTTTCATAACTTCACAGCTGACTCCTCTTATGTTCTTGTAAATTACATATTTCACATCTAGAATGACTGGAATCAGTAATCTGAAATATTTAAAAATATTCTGCTACTAATACTGCTCTGTAGTTGATCTGTAAGTCAGCAGATGATGTCTGGAAAGATAGTGTGTTATAAATTTCAGATACTTCAAAATACTTTAAATAGGTTTTTGTATTTTGAGCATAACTAGGAGCTGCATTTCTCCCTGTTTTATTTTATAAACGCACTCTGTATGCATTAAAGGAAATTTTGCCTAATGAAGGTTTGCATAACGAAGGAGTTCAGGTTATACAGTGAAGAGGCAGCGTGGACTAAGCAGGTGGAGTTCCTGAGTAAGGACAGCATCAGGATTTAATGTGCACAAGTCTTTTTGTGACTTTGTCCAAAGACTTACTTCAAACTCAATTAATTCTACATTCTCCACATTTCAAGCTGTGGCAATGCAGTAGCATTGAGATTGATCATATTGGGACATTCTTTGAATACCTCCCACTCATAAAATACATTAATGAAGCTTTTCTTTCTAGTATATCAATAGCTGGTGACTTTCTTGCCTTTCTTTAAAGAGGTATTGCTGCCATAATGCATATAAAACTCTAGAGCTACATCCACGACAAATAATTGTTTTTTAATAATCCCTGGTGTTGCTTTCAAAACACTGGAAATCAATTTTGCAGACTAGTTACACACATTGTTGGGATCCCAAATTTCATTCGATGGGATAGAGCAAGCATTTGTACTAGACTAACACTGGGGCTTTCAAAAGGTGAGCAACACTGGATACCATCCGACCAGTAATTTATCTTTCCTATTTTGGTACTACAGTTTTGAGTTGTGAATGAAAGGGACATGGTCTCTGCAGTGATCCTGTCCATAAGACCACCGTACATCAAGGAGTTAGCGATCCACCTAACAGTTAACCTGAGCAGTCCCGGGCTTGTGCTGTGCTGCCTGTACAGCCTGGCCTTCAGGCCTGTGATGTGCTGTGTGTATCCCTTGGCCACAGGATAAACTTAGGATAAACTTAGCGCTAACTGTAACACAGGAGCCTGTGGGCAGCTCCCACTCAGTACCAGCAATTATGCCACCTGCCTGGCCTTGCCTTTATCTAACAAGTGCAGCAGCACGTTCTCATGTGAACATCCTTGCTGTTTGACAGTAAGAATGATGAATAGGGTTGTTTTCTTCTTAGAAAGTGCTATAATAGCTTGAATAACCAAAATGGGGTAATGCTTTCCATGGACAGGTCCACACAGTGTGCTGTAAGTGGATCGGAAGCCCATTTTGATGCTGCACAGCTCGGTGTTCCCAGCATCTAAAGGGATGTAAGATTTTACTATTCTCTTTTTAGTATTAGCTTTAATAAGTAACATTTTAAATGATACTTCACAGAGTCTGAGTGCCTTTCCTACTGGGATCATAATGGATCAGCATCTCCTGGTGCAAAACAGTCTCAAAATATATATTTCTTCTAGCAAATACAACCCTATTCTGCACTCCTCATGGCCACTGAATTGTACTTGACCTTTGCATGACCAAATAAATATTCTTTACACAGATGGCGTACAAGTATCAAGAGAATACTTTAAATGCATCCAAATCATCAGGAAATTCTCAGTATCTGCCATTCTCCACTTTTCACTAACAACACAGTTTTGCATACAGCCGTACAGACTCAAGTTTCTCATCACTATTTCTAACACTTATACTATTAGGTTAGCCTTTCAAAGTTTTAATGAAAATTTGGAGGAATAGAGTGAAAATTAAGCAACCAGTTAAAACCTGAGAACTAGAGTGCAAAATTACATTATTATTACTTGCCCTGAATGATCAAATATGCTCACATAATATGGAATTAAATTATTATTTTTTTAATTAAAGTAGATACACTGCTGCAGCCAGACAGACCTCAGAACACTTTAAAGAAAGTGAGGCAGGCACTTTACAGGAGAACAGCAACAGGATTTTAAGTTAATTCACCACAGTATGAAATATTATACTATCCGGGAAGCTGCCATACTTAATTCATCCATAAACTGAGCAGCCAAACGGACTAGATTACAACTATAAGTTGAAGTGGGCCATGGTCTATTGCAAATTATACATACATACAAGGATTGTACCAGTGCCGATCCACATGCAAGATGCTCCACATCCCAGGCATTCCCAAGTTGCACAGGAAATTGCTTTACCCAGTTATTCATAAAACACACTACGTTAGAGGTAACTTTAACCCAACACTTGATTCCTTCTATGAAAGTGGGTGTAGCCACTGGAAAGATAATAGCACTTTCCCTACCTAGGACAGTAGAAATGCTTCACAACTGCATATATAGCGTTTTGGATGAACAAATCCTTTGTGTCTTAGACATCATCCTAGGTGGCGAGAGGAAGGAATGAGGAGACACCACATTGTGCATCAGTGATAACACAGGCAAAAGCCTTGACACCTTTTCTGCTGCCGCTGACATTCATGCACTAAGGTACAGGGGGCTACTGAAGAACAAAGTCCCCAGAAGAACATGTATCTTCTTCTTTGTCCCAACTCGTTTCCCCCCACATTGTTCTGAATCACCCCAAGCAGTTACTCTGTAAATATATACAATTTTCCACAGAGATAAATACGCAATTGAAATCTAAAGGCCCATAACCATACACTTTTTATACACAAAATGCTGTAATCTTGTAATCAATATGCTATTTAACACAAAGCCAGTGCAGCCCTTGGGGAAGGGGGGCTGTGCTGTGTATTTAGTTCGGGTGATAAGGTTTGCTGCTATCTTTCTGCTTCATGGAAATAAACAGGACCTTAACATTACTGCTTAACAATGCTATCTGATCGTCACAGTGTCTTGGATTCATCAAAAACAACTACAGAAAAGAGCAGGTAAGACAGCCCTTGAAAACAGAGCATAAGCATACCTGTTGGTTCAGGTGTCCGCATCCTAGGGCTCGGAGGGAATGCACTGCCACACTTACCTCAGCAGTGACAAGGATTTTTGAAAACTCTTAGCCAGCTGGGAGGGATTGAGAATCTAGAAAAAAAGAAAATACAGCATTGCTTGGCAGAACTAGAAAGACAGGCATGCTCCTAATAATTTCTATTATGAAAGTGTCATTACATGGGAACAACATTTATGGTCTTTGAAGCTTTAAAAGAACTCAGAGAAGAAGCAGGATAGCATCTACTGAGTACCATTGGTTTACAGAGACTATTATTTCAAATCTAATTAAATTACTGATCCATTCTTTTCATCTGATAATGTTCTATTAGGTGAATGTAACTTTTTTTTTTAAGTGAAACATCCTATAATAGCATGTCTTTTACATTTAAATAGACAATAAGGAATTAAAAGCCAGATAGAAACAGTAAAAACTTGAAATCTTTACACAGTTTCTAGATGTGTATTTAAGCAAGCTGCTGCCTTGTCCTTTCTACCGATGACCACTGGTGGAGACAGAACAGTGAATTACACAGATAATAGCTCTAGCACTGTATAACAACTGACTTGAAGCACAGTATTAAACATAGAAGTTGTCTCACGTGGAATAGGAGGGCTGTTATTTTGGTTTTAGTTAGCATTTTCATTTGTAATTAGGAAAACTGTGAAAAAACATACTTATGATATTTACAGCTGGTAGCAATTTGAGATAAATGGCAAAAATGCATGAGATTACAAAAGTTGAAGAAACTACATAAATCAGAAACACATGCAAACTTAATACGTGGCAAATACAGTCCGAAGCACAGAGGGAAGAGGTAAACAAGCAACACAGAAAGCAAACTATCAAAGAAGAACACTTCCTTGTGAGGTCTTCTAAGTCCTATAATGCAAAGTTCAAGTACTTTCTTGGTGTTGGCCACCTTACCTTCTGCTGAAAGCTGAAGAGGCAAAAACAGGTGATGTGTCCACTCTTCAGTTTCCAGTTCAGAGCGAGGCACATTATGATGTAAACCACTATTGATTTCAGTTCACTTTAATACCCTGGACTGTGAACTGTGGTGGTGGAGGGCTCCAATTCATAATCCCCATCAGATTTAGCTGCCACAGCTAAATCCACAGAGGTTGTGAATGAGAGACCTTAGAAATCATTTCAAAGTGAAATATGATCCAAATAGGCAAGTACAATTTGACGATATATACACTGAATCACAACTAGTTCTTCTTCTAAGATGGACAGAGACAGTTTGATTGAATGGATACCACGATGAGCCAGGAGCTCAGACACACTATGTTACGAAACCACGGCCTGAGTGGCAGGGGTGAAATGAAGCTGTGGCAGTCAGCAGCAATATGAGCACCTTCCACGTTTTGGACACTTGTCCTGACCTCTGCATTGCAACACAGCAGCCCTTCAGGGAACTAATTCTCCCCATGTCTCTTCCCTAACCCCAAAGTAATTCCCCCAGAAGTAAGCCCAACCACTTCACTGAGCCAGTCCACAGTACAGCCCCAGCAGAGGTGCTGCACACCCTGCGTGGGCAAGACTACCAAAAGTAGTACTGCTAAAAAGTCTGTGACATGCAAACATTGCACAAACTAGTTGTGGGTCCCTTGACATGTTGCCTTTTTGTGCTTTTGCTTCCCAAGCGTACATCTGTTCAGTCCATAATCTTCTACATACACCCACCCTCCAAACTATGATGGTTCAGTTCCTTGGCTGAGGCCAAGGATTTAAATGTCTACACTGTATAAGCCTTCTTATGGATGAAATGAATCGTGGTACAGATTTATTCTGTCCTTCCACAGACAGAAGTCCACAGTCGAGATATCTAGCCCAGTGGCAGCTATTTATCTAATTATTGATACCTTCAATACGAGATTAACTCTACCTCAAGCCACCAGAAGAATAACTAGGAGTAAAGGAAAAAAGAATAAGAACAAAGAATAAGAACGTCAGATTAGTTCCTTCTATACATAAAATAAAGGTGTCACATCTTGGATTTTTTTTTTTTTTTTAAAGGATTAGGCAGAAGCCTCTAACAGATGTCCCATAAGTAAAGTTCTGCTAGACAGGAAAAGTTGATTTAGCAGACTTTTTCCATCAGCAAGTCTTACTGTCATTACTACCTCAAACAGTAACAGCAGTCAGTCTCTGCTGCCTCTTGGCATCCAGAAATACTTCTCCAGCATTACATGACTAACCAGAAAGAGACTAAAATTCACCCCCATGTCTAGACTACTTCTGCAATTTAAGATACCGAATGAAGACTACAACAATCGAGACTAAATCACTTCTATGATTTAAGATACCGAATCAAAAGGAGATAACAGGCAGTCATAACCCCATTTTGTTTGCATTTAATTTTGCAACATTTTATATCTAAACTTTGTCAGGCAAGCACTACTGTTATATACATAGAAATACTTGTAAGAAATAAATATGTCCAAGTACTTTCCGCATGCCATTGTAATGCGTTTAAGTTTTGAAGATGCAAGGTGCAGCTCACATATACATACAGGAACCCCAGGGACCCGCCCAATCCATAGCTCTGGGGAACTTGGCAGTTCACAGGGGCAATATCAGAAGACGAGATATTTACAGACAAACTGGCACCAATGAAGCAAATACTAATGAAGCAGTGTCAGAACAGTGCCCACAGGGCTCAGGATCTTCTACAGGTATTTTAAGAGAAACCTATGATCTCTGGTATCAAAAGCCACAGGAAGATCAGTAAGAATTAAAATTGACAATGTGCCAGAATCCACCTACTATAAAACATAAGGTCACTACAAATCCTCATTAAAGCCGTCTCACTGCTCTGGCCTGATTGAAATTTTTCAAACAGTTTATTATTACCATGCAGGTAAGGGCTGCAGTTGCCCTGCCACAACCTTTTTCCAGGACCTTTGCTAGAAAAGTAGATTTGAAACAAGGTGGAAACCTGAGAAATTGCCTGTGGACAGCAAAAGGCTGCTTAATCAACTGCTCCAATCTCCAGCAAAGAAGAAACTCTTACAGATGCCAAAGAGGTGTTAATGATAGATATTATAAAAGGGAACTGCTACAGTATATCTAAGGACTGCCACAAAAGCCTTGCTGGCAAAAGATCAAGAAAACAGCTCGCAAGTGCAGGACCGTATCTATAATAAAAGTACAATATGACAGGTTTAAAATCCATAAGCTATGCTGAAGTACATGGTTCAGAATCCCAATGACCCAGCTGGAACTGAAGTTGTTGAAAGCCTTGGTATTTAACCACCACAGGAAAAGACCACAAAGAAAAGCCTTATCTCATCTTCTCACATCTCTCCACTAGACCTTGTGCCAGGAACCACAGCAGCCCAGATTGCTTCTCCATAATCAGTTGATTTC
The DNA here is from genome assembly GCA_013400755.1 of Pelecanoides urinatrix. Lineage (NCBI taxonomy): Eukaryota > Metazoa > Chordata > Aves > Procellariiformes > Procellariidae > Pelecanoides > Pelecanoides urinatrix. The sequence continues at coordinate 364,903 of VZTQ01004462.1, forward strand.
CACCACCATGTTTGGAAAACTTCAGCAGATGTGAAGAATATTCAACCATAACAGAATGGCAACATCAAACAACACAAAACAAAACCACAAAGCCCACCACAGACGCTTGAAACAATAGGACATGCTAAGCAGCTGGGTGTGTGAAGATGGCAATGACAATCTCACATGAGCTCCCCTGGACTTTGAAGCAATGTTTTAGCAGGCAATGTGGTCATCCATTCCCAGAAGTACAGTGAGATCCTCCCAACTCGGTTCCTCTTGCCCCCTCACTTACTGTGCTTTGGTTCCTTTTGCTCACCACATTTGTTGTGGTTCTCCCTGTCCCCTGCACAGCTAGAAAGACTTTCCATTTAATGTTGTTTATAGTTCTGATTTAAGGGCAAAACTTCACACAAGTTAAACCCTATTAGAATAGAGTTTACGTCTCACTTGTAGTACTCTATACTAACCAGACATTCACATGAAGACATTGAAAGGCAAACACTTAGAGAAAGGAAAATACATTGTATCCAGGGCTTTGTTTTGCTTGATTTTTAAACTTAAAACTTGCCCTAATTTAGCTAGGGCTGAAGCAGAACACAGCTTAAAACAGATGAGCAGACAGAAGATAAAAGAAAACACAGAATTTAAGCCTCATCCTTAAGTCTGAAGAAAACTAGTATCTCAATAAAGTAGCCATCTTTCTAGGTCAGGAACCAGAAAGAAAATCTGGAAATGTTATCAGATGGTTGCTCCTTCATCAGTTGCAGTAGAGTGTCACTGTGCCCCCAAACTCCAGCCAAACCTTCACCACACCAACCCCCAAGGCTGACAAAGGAGCAGCATTTCAGTACTACTCTTTGGATTAAGTCTGAGAAGGATTAGCATTTGTTCACATCGTTGGCAGTCTTGCTTCTTTGGAATGTTATTCTTAGGAGTATTTTGTGCTCTACAGGTTAATACAGTGAGTTATTATTTTCTCCCTTTTAACCTAGAAGAAACTTTACTTTAACTATATTTGGCTCAGATGAAAACTCATTGTCAGGGTCATGTGAGCTTGCTGAGAAACTGGATGACAGACAAAACTTTCTGTACTGTGTACTGTACAATTATTTTTTCTAAAGTGTTGTGTTTTAGGGTGGATGACAGTTATCCACTTCAGTTTTGCTTTTCCCATTATCTGATTTTGGTTTTTTCTAACAATGACTTTGCTGGTTCCAGGCTGGAGCGAGCAATCTGCTTCCTAGTGGCATTTCAATTGAACCAAGGTTAGATCAGATTTGATCCTACTAAACATTTTCTTTCAGAAATGCTAAACATACCATTACCAAATATTTGTAATAGCCGAAAGTGGCTGTATGTAAACACCTACAGTCCTGTAAGGAAGCTATTGGGCAAGAAGCATGTGCTCACACTCAAGTTCTAAGGAATGGACTGGTGAGAGTATTCTGAACTCGTGAAAGGAGAAATAGTGGTAGGTGGAAGAGGTGGTGTGACTATGAATGTCATTAGAGGAACAAGCAAATGCCAGAAGCGATGGAATGAAGGGATGGAGATGCACTAGTACTTCATATATAGACAAAGTTCAGCAATCATGGAATTCACTAAGAAAAATGGTTGAGTTCTTCATAAAGCCTCTTGTGAGATTATTAGTGAACGGACAACAAGGGAATCAACAGTGGAACAGGTCATGAGTGACACATGAAAAGGAAATGTGGAAAAACAAATAACAGCTGAAAACAACGGCCACATTTCAGTTCTTGGCTATCTCCAGTAATAACAGAAAAGAAATAGATAAATTCTGGGTCAAATCTGACACCTAACATACCATCCTCTCTACAACAGCAACTGGTGCCAAAGCTCCAGACAAGATCTAAAAAACCCCATAATAGAAAGCTGTGCTTTCCAGAGACACTTTCTTTTTGTCTTCAGCTTATGCCCTCCTGTAACTTTGTATGCAATACACCACATCTGTCATAACCCCAGATAATGACATTACTTATACAAAACATTCATTTCCTTTTCTCCCTCCTGAAAACTCCACCAAGCTCTGATTTACCTTTATAGCAATGAGAAGAACTAGCTGTTGGAACGCTACATTAAAAAGTATTTTTCTGTCTAGGGAAGGTGAAAAACTTAAAACATGCAGCATCTACCTAACTTGTATCAATACCATAGCCATTTCACCTACAGAAAGAGAGGATAAAAAGTATAAGATTATGTCACTGTGAATAAGTAGTGAAGTCAGATCTGCATATTTTACACCAATTCTGTCTTTGCTTTATAGAGAGGTAAAGAAACACGGGCTTCATTATTTTGTCCAGAAAAAACCCCAAAGTTCAGTGGCATTTCTTACCATATCATCTGTTTGCCCTCCAATAGCCACTTACTTATTTCATATTTACTATAAACAATGTTCAGGGTTCTCTACTTAAGCTCCTTCACCTCTTGTTGCGAAACCAGTGCTGTACTACTTGGATGTCACAAAACTGTTTTCATGTTTGGGCTCCTGCAGGGCTAGTAGGAACAGTTAGGTGATATTCAAATACTACACTATAATAAATGCATTAACAAAAACTTTAAACACTTTCTTATAACCTGGCTTCCCTCAGACTTGAGCCAAGCAAAATACAGAAGTGCATTGCATGTGTGCTGAACACAGTGACGGTAGATGTGATTGGTACACAATCACACAGTAGGCATGCTGTGAGCTCTTTTTTCTGAAATGGAGATGTAGGTCCCTGGTCTGGCATCTAGAGATGTGAAACTTTGCAACAGAGTTATAAAATCCACCACAGGTCTCATGCGGAGCCAGGTCCATATTTCAGTTCTACTGGTCTGGACATGAGGAATATATGGATACTACAAATCTAGCTAAGGAAAAAAAAAAAAAAAAAAAAATCACACAGATGGGTATCTTCAAATTCTTACCATGAGAAGAATATAAAATATGTAAAATGCAATTTCTCTGCCTGTGTTTTCAGTTCAACTACTCTATGCTTGACTATAGGTTATCATGATAAATGATATTTTGTTTTGAATTCATTCATTCATTAGGAGTTTTTGGCAAAAGGAGTAGTCTGAAGTTTGTATGATGTTGCTCGAAGTTCCTTAAAGTTTCATCTGCTTGCAGAAGCTCAGCACTTATATCATGAGAAACAGAGAATTACCTAATTCCACAGCTTTGTCCCAAGGAATAAATCTGCTGGAACCCTGCAGTTTTCCAATACATGGTCCTCTTAAAGCATGATCTATTGCTTAGATGTCCACATACAAATCAACTGATATTGCCTGATATTGTTTCACCTAAGAATTATGCCTGAAACTTTTCTAGGAATATGGTTCACATAATTACCCTTTTGCATGCATGCAGGAATTCTCACAAAAATCAGTCAATTAGCAACACTTGTGGGAACAAAACATATTTCACATCTTGACATTTTCAAACAGTGAGAAAAGCTCAGGGTTTCCACCTATTTTCATAGCAGCAGGAGCCTGGGCCCTGGTCACCACGTGGAGCTCCAGATGCAAACCAACATCTGCTTACTTGACAGACAGGCATTCCACCACCCCCAGTTTAACCTCCCCGCTGTGGCACACAGATAACTGGGCATAATGTCGGTATTTCTGTTAAAGAATGGAGCACGAACATGACTGCCAATAGGAGCAGGATACAAGGGTGGAAATCAACGTCCAGTGCCTGGCTGTGTCTTCATGGTGAGGTTTAAACTGATTAGCAATTTGGGGACAGAATTTTCTCCCGGTCAGCTTGCAATAACAGACTAAGAAAAAAACAACATGGGGGAATTTCTGCTTCCTGCAATCATCTGTGAATTTCATTTGTCACAAACCCAAGTATTTCAGAGGCCAGGACGCCAATACTAGTCAAGAAACCAAAGATGCTATGTTCTGTAGTAAAATGCTAAGTGTTGCACATCTGTCTTGAGCCTGTTACAGAGCACTAGAAACAGTTGTGTAGCCGGGCTGCAGATGTTCTGCAGACCTTTTGGGATTCAACGTTTGTCATGTGGTTTCCTGACACTGGGAGAGACTGCACTTGGGCCAATAGTGCCATGCTCCCATCTTTGTGCCACGAGCTTCTCTTTATTGCACAGATCAAACAAGAAACTGAAACAAATACAGAAGAGCAGGAGCTAAAAATCACCATAAACCTCCTCACTTCTGACCCTAATAGAAAGCAAACTATAACCTTGTCCTTGCCAACAACATGTATTTACAAGCTGGTCCACAGAAGAAAACATTTCACCTTCCCCTTCAAAAAACAGATCCTTCTTGTTTGGGAGATAAGGAGCAGACAAGATATTAATATATCATTGATTATGCAAACAGAAGGCATTCAGATGCCAGGATTAGGAGACAATACAAGAAAGCATTTTTATAAAACAAAATAGGTAACAATGAAGAAAAATCCATTCTGGTAGAAGTTTGGCCGTCCTTGCATGAATGTATGTATGTTTTGATAAGCAAGATAAAGAAGATCTAGTTACATTGTCCACAGGCAGAATATATTTTCATTTGTCCATGAACTGCAAGCCAAACTAGAGCAAAGACATTGCTTGCCTGGAAGCTTACCAAATACATTTCTCCTGAAGTAGCAAAGTACATCAATAATATTCCTCCAAGTCTTTTATTTCTCACTTGGTAGTAATTACCTTATTACTCCACATCACCATTTCATCTTTGTAAAGACACACACAGACCCAAAATAAGCTCCTACTTCAGCACAGCATTTAAGCACATGTTGAACTTAAGTACCAGTAAGTTCAGGTGGGTTGTTCATATGCTCAAATATAATCACCCTTCTAATTTCTAAATTCAAACATAAGCAGTATCACTGGGAACAAGATCTCACTGAGCACATACCTCACCTGTTCATTGCAACTGAGAGCAACGGTTCGGCCTGACCCTGTCACCTCCTGACTGCTTTTTCAAGTAGCTAAGGATCCTCATTTGTGCAGAAGCACAGGGCAAACACCAAAACACTCTCATTGAGGAGAGAAAAGATGCCTCTCCTCCAACAGAAAATACAACAGTATCGATGCTATACAACAAACAGCAGGAACATTTTGCTTTAACAGTAAAAAATGCTATTAAAAGTGCCCAGGGCTGTGTGAAAGACATGCTTAAGCATAAAGGCTTAAAATGAGTAAAGGACCAAAGAAACTGCCATAATGGACAAGACCAATTCCATACTTTCCCTCCAACAACATACAGTATTAGATACCACAAATAAATATGTAAAACACCCTGGCCTGGGCAATTCAATGGCAGCCTAACTATAGTGAAAATCTCACTGTAACCTCAACATTTAAAGGCTGGCTTCTATTCAAAGCATAAGAGTTTCTCTTTCTTTTACTTTTAAAACTCGGAGACATGCCTGCCCAGGTTCTTCTGTGCTCCACAAATGAAGGAGGAGGCCTATATTAGTTCAAAAAGGCTCAGCGAGAAAACTAGTACATATATTAGAATAAAAAAAAGCTGATAAAGAATATTCTGCCTCAAAGTTCATGCTAAGCAGCAGCAAGAACAGCATGATGCTGATAACAGGTGTTTTCAACCTCAGGTCAAGGATACTTGCTATATGCTCTGCCAATACACTGTTAACCATGATTGATTTGGTCCAGTGACAGATAATCTATTATGCACTCATACTTCAATCCCACTAAATCAAAGATAGTTTGTCTAGCAGAACAAAATGACACAAAATAGGAGAAAGCACAGAGACAAAGTAGTAGCTTTCTTTTCACCCAACTTATCCTTCTATGAGAGAAGGAAACCAACATATAGCAAAAGTCTTAGCAGAAGTTATAGCAAAACACAAATTCAAACCTTTCTGGAGGATGTAGGGGAGGAAAAGGAGAATACTGTAAATAAAAATATATACTGATGAAAGAGAAGCAACAGAAGTCCTGGCGAAATGTCAGAGAGAGTTGCAAATAGGCTAAATATAAAGAACAGAGGGGGGAAAGTAAACTTGCCCTCCGAGTCAAGCTGTGTGGATATGTTTATATAAACCCTTAGGTTGGGGGAATAGAACCAGGCTCACCATTTGTCATCACCTACAGTACAAGGGGGGGAAAATAAATTCGATTCTTTCAGAGTATCAATTAGCATAGCTTACATGCTTTTCTATTATTGCCTGGGATAGACTAGCAGCTTCCACTTTATTCTCCCTCCTACTCTTTCCTCATTTGATGCGGATATCTACCTATAGACAAGATGTCTGGAGACATCATCTTCTTGCTACGTGTATTCCAACACTGATATGCTAAAGCTAAAGACTGCTGAGTGCCTAACGCTAATCCACTAGTCTATATGAAAATCAAGTGCATTCATCCTCTTTCATTATTCACTCTTAATATCCTGATGTTCGCAGTATCAGTAGCCTGTGTTAGTAACAGGCAACATATTTCTGTGAAGACAGTGCTCTGCATTTCTCTGTCATCCAGACACTCTTTGTTGGTCACAGTGACTGAAGAGAAATGGACCGATCAAATACAACGAAATAACAGAGGACATAAGTAAACAAAGAAGTAGAAGACCGGTACCCTGTGTACATATAGAGCATTAAGTTGAACATGAAACATTCTGCTGAGTGGCATCCCTTCTCTGCAACCATCCATTTTTATATGGATTATGAAATAGCAGCTGAGATGGATAAAAGTGTGACAGGCAAAAAACCAAAGGACTGTAAAGACACCTGCAGTGTGTGATTACAGCATGGCCCCAGACCAGAAGCGTTGTATAGAGTCTCCATCCAGTTCTGTCAGTCCAGGACTAGAGGGATGTGCCGCTGCTATCATACCTCTGAGCTGGACTGTGCTTTGCACACCAGCCAACACCTTGCACAGCTGCACAAATCCATTTCTGGCTGTACTGAAGCACTCGATTGCTATGCAGGGGTGTAGAGGGTTATTAAATAAAATCTCCCCCTCAGGCCTTTTCTTTTAAAGGTCTACGTGGCATGGGCCAAAACTAATTTTCTCATCCAACCACATCTAGTGAGAATAGCTCAGCCATATACAGAAGCTGTGGAATATTTGACAAGGACAAAAGTCCTTGGAGAACAGTGAAATATTCACCTGGAGATAGTGTTCATCCTCCTCGCCATTTAATATGAGACAGAAATAAGTGGGTCACCCAGCATCACAGAGTAAATAAACACTATTTTACATTATATTGTGCAAGTACAGTATACATGAATTCAAGGCAAAGTCATTTTACCAAAGCCAAGTAGCCTGCAGATATTTTGGGGTTTCCTCAGCTTTATTATTCCCTTCCTTTAGAGTATACACACATAGATTTTTTTTTTTTTTTTAATAAAGTAAGTATACTGGAGCTGTGTGTAATTTTTCTCCTTAAGCTTTGCAAACTGTCGTCAAAGCAAAGGAGGAAAAAAGCCCACCAAAGTAGTAGCAATGTGACCTATTTCACTCATGTGCAGCCAGCAGAATCAAATTTACTTCAGCTTTAAATGCATTGCCAATTTGAAAAATTTAACAGAAGCTTTTTTCCTTCTATTAATAGAGACCATTAATAAGTAACATTTACAGATTCCTTCCAGCCTTCACAGCATCTCCAATACACAAAACCTGATATTCTTGTATAGGCTGAACTACAGAAGACCTCTCAAGAAATCCATATGGATCAGACCTTCAGCTTGTATGAACCTACATACCTTCAGGGGTTTAAGGAAACCACTTCTACTTAATATGGCTGAGGAAATGGCCCACAGCTTTAAAATATATTTATTTTCATACTCTGACTGACACTCCGCATACCAACTTTAATCTAAGTATTTATCCCATTTTATGCATCACTGAATTAAATTTAATAATACCCATGTGAGAGGGGAAAGAATTGTTCTCAATTTATAGACAAAGTGTAAGGGAATTATGTGCTTACTCCAGGTTAAGCAACAACTCAAGACCAGGGCAGAAACAAAACATGTTTCCTGACAATGAATCCTGTATCTGACCAAGAAGCCATCCTGTCCTCTACTTAAAAATAAATCACATGTAGTTTTTGACCATACAGGGATATATGTTCAGCTGGTACAAATGAGCACATCTATTTTGATGTCAGCACAGTTATGCTCCGTTTCAGTAGCTGATCTGATCCAGAGTTTATTTACATGAAAAATGACTAAACACATGAGAAATAGAAAGCTTAAACAAATGCAAGGTCAATGTAAAATTTATCTCATTACAAATGAAGCTTCCCAGAAAAGACAAAAGCTTAAATGCAAACAATTTAAAGCCACAAGCTAGTTAAAATAGTTGTTTTAAATCTGCCCCTGCCTCCCTTTAAGCAGTTAAATTAGGCTTATGAGAAGAACGTCAGGGGATGTACTTATCTCTTATTGCCATAAGAAGAGTGACCTCCTTGGCTAGATGATTTTTAAAGAAATCACATGGTGGTGATACCATTTACCCATGGTTAATAACTTTGGTGTGCCTGAGAGGCAAAGAGAGAAGAAAGGTCTTATCACACCAAGTAAAGAGCAATTTGAGAATGATACCTACTGTCAAATTTAGCAATGCAAAACAATTTAGCCATATATATTCATGTATGTTCACTTCACTAGAAATTGCAAATAGAAGACCAGATCACGCTTGACTCAATGGAGAGCACTCATAGGACACAAATTGCAGGCTATTTCCTATAACAGGCAGAGAAAAGAGAAAACACATTAAGAAAATGGAGCACCTGAGTATCATATAAATGGAGAATGTCTACCTGAGCTCCCTGCCTCCTAATCAGTCCTTCAGTCCAAAAATACATGGACTTGTTCTGTGTTTGTTGACTGTGGCGGAGCCATATCCTACCCCAAATGTGCCATGCTTACATCACAACCAAATGTTTCTTTTTTCCAAGAAAAAAAAAAAGCATCCCATTTCACTGTATGCAAAGGGGCTAATGAACTCACATTTGAAATATATCTAAGTCATTGAAGCTTTAATGCAACCATATATTAAGATACAAGTATATTGTCCTCTGGCCAAGAAGGCTTCAACAGAAGAGACATTAAACCATAAAACCTTTATTAACCGGCCAGCGGAGATGCTGCGCCCCTGCCCGCGTCCGCGGCGCGCTCTGCCCTCTGCGCTTTCACAGCCCCTTCAAGTGCTCCTTAAACTCCCAAGGGAATTACACAGCTCACCGGCCTAGGCTCATGCCAAAGAACAGATATGTATTTTAAGTGTGTGCCCACCTAGGAGAGCAGCTATATTTCTGCATTTGGGAACAATTAGGATAAATCTAGTGGAGACTTCAAAAACACAACTAATAAGTCCAAAAAAGCCCATTGAAACACATGAACTGGAGACTCTGCACTTCAAGGGCTAAATCTTCTCAGCAAGTACGGAGGGGTGTTAGCCAGCACCTGAAGGCAAAGTCTTTCCCCAGACAAATGCAATAAATCTCTAATTCCATCGTTCCACTTCCCTCTACCAGGTCTCACCGTAAGCAACCCAAGACTTGCAAGGTTTTGCAGAAAAAAAGCGAGCAGCCCGGATCATAAACTGGATGCTCATGAACTCTGTCAGAAAAACCAAAAGATTTTTTTCTTTCCCCTCCTAACACAGCAACCGCACGTCTGCGTTGGGGCCGGCACTTTGGCAGCTGCTTGAGAAGACGCAGAAACCGCCTGTGAAAACCCGCCAGACGCCGGCCCGGCCCACCGGGGAGGCAGCCCCCGCCTGAGCCTCCCCTCAGGCTCACCGGGCGGCCCCGCGTCCCGGGGCGGGGCGGAGCCACGGGAGCAGAGCACGGGCTTCGATCGGGGGGTCCCAGCCGCCCGCCCAGGGGCCGGCGGCGGGCCTCGCTCAAGCGACTCGTCCCTGATTAGGGGGAACCCCTTCCCTGTAATTAAAAAAACCAAATCGTTAGGGCAGATTAAGACCCGGACAAATGAAACGCGTTTCCTTACCTCCTTAGAGGGAAGGGAAAAGGCCAGCAGGGGCCTCCCCGGCCTCACCAGCACCGGGCAGTGGCATGCAAATGGCAGATTCCTGCCAGCTGTCGAGGCCTAGCGACACTACAGCTCAGAAAAGCCGTATTTTTGATACTTCTCTGAAATTATTGGGTCTTCCCGTCGGTCGAACAGTCCCACAAAATGTTGGGCGAGAACAGAAGATTTTGGGGAATGAGAGAGTGTCATTTTGCTAACAGTTACCCTGCTCCCTGGCCCACATCTACCCAATTACTCTGGCTGTTTATAGATCAACAACAAAAGCAAGAGGTATTACAATAAAACTGTTATTTAATGAGAAGAAAGCCGTGAGCTGCCCAACAGTCCCGGCGTGGCAGGCCTGGGGAGCTGCGTGCACGGGGTGCGGAGAGGATCCGGCTGTGTAACGAAGGGGATGTCTGGGCGGCAAGAGGTAGAGAGAATAACCACAGTAATTTGATCAACTACTTTAGTGGAGTTATAGCATGTACCTAATTTCTGGACTCCAAAGAGATGCTCTCCAGAGTTGCACGTTTTATGTAATATAGCACTCCGCACGCTTGGGCCCTGATATCAGCTGGGACATGTTCCTACTACAATAATAAAAAATGACTAATTAGGTGTGAAGGGTTATTTAAATGCTGCATTAGTCTTGTGCAGGATGGAGGCATAGCATGGCACAGCCTCGCTATTCACCACATGGCAATTAAAAAAAGAAAGAAAAAAATTTGTGTTGGCTCCTAACAGTCCTTTCTTTTCAGTTTTAAAAGTCTCCTTTCTCTGTACTAACATCATAGGCCACTCTGGTGTATTTTCCATGTGAGTTTTAGATGTCAGCATAAGGCAAAAATCTATAATGATCATTATTCTGTATCTTAAGGACTGAACGAAAAGACTGCTGTCACACTATTGAGTTTAGGGGCTTCAAGCATTCTTGGAGTTTTGTGTGTGCTGTTGCAGAAATGAAATATTAGAGTAGCAAATTCTATTTCATAACACTTATATTTTAAAATATTTACATGTCATATGCTTGTGTTCTGTTGTACTCCCTCTTGATATGATAGATGTGTTTCAGAAACGCACTAGTGCATTTCCTGTCTTAATAACTGTCTTAAAAATAGTTGTAGGTTTTAATACGCTATAGAGAATCTTACAAGTACTGTGATCAATATAAAAAAGCAGCTTGAATCCCACCAGTCCTTTTTTTAAAGAAAAAAAAATATTTTTTTTAACCTTTCATATCTTGGGGTCTTCCTCCTGAGCCCGGTCCTGCAAGTTGCTGAATGGCAGAACCTCCGAAAATTGAAATGGGAAGGAGTTAAAGGAACTAATCTCTGTCTACTCAGGCATCATTACCATAAAAGATGTAACAAAATTATCAGAAGGACTTGGTACAATTTACCAACTTCTTGTAGGTACCTAGGACTAAGAGCATGCTCTTCTTCCTACAGAAAAAGCTACAGCTATTATCAGAAACAAGTTTTAATAACACCTTTAAAGTAATAGCTTTAATTTAATAAAATTAATAAAATAGCTTTAATTTAATAAAAGCTACTGTATGAATCAGAAAACATTAAGAATCTTTGTTATACACAGATGTATTAAACATGTCAATATGTTAAGGTTTCATATTTCTTTAAAGAGGTATGAAATCAGACACTAAATCGGAGTAGCTGGAACTCTGAAGAGAGGTTCAATTTCTGCTTGAACCTGATAAATGAATAATTTTTATGATTTAAGTATGAGAAAAAAGAAGTACAAGAAGCCATGGCCTGTTATGGAATGAGACGTTGCATTTAAGATTTTGCATGAATTTAGTGTATCCAAAGTAGTCAAGTACTGTAAATAAAAATTCACCAGCGGTTCTGTAGCTTTGCTCCTTGGCTACACTGCCTCCTCTATTTTAACATTGTTCCTGCATTAATCACTATATGTAAGTGATTTTGAGATAGACACTGATATTTTTTTGAAAGTTCAGTAACTATCCCAAATTTTTTAAATTCATAATTTGGGCTTCAAGTTCAGACCCTGATTGTGTAAAGATACACGCACGTGCTTTACACAGCATGAACTGATTTTAGCGGAACTCTTTCTGGAACTAGATCTAAACCCAATGAACCCCTCTCCGATTTATTTCACTGGGCTTTAAATTACACCTATGCTGTACAGTATTAATCAGATCTGTAAGTCTTTTCTGACGGTTGGCCCTGATCCTGCATTTGAACCTGCATTTGATTTTAAGACACTTAAAAGTTGAGGTCTAGGTAGGCACATGCTGAACGGGAAACGTGTGATCTTACTGTTCTCACTGGTTCATTGTATATAAAGTCCAATGTTTTGTTTTACAAAAATACTTTCCTATGCAAGGGCATCAGGGTAACAGCTGGTACAAAAGACTGCTTGGGCATGACTCAGGTTGATGTGATCAGAGTGACTCGACTATTACTTGGCTGTTAGGTCCATGACACCATTGCTTTCCATCGCTCTATTACATCTTTCTAGTTTTAATTTGCAAATATTGTATGCTTTGCATCTGGAGCTCCACCTCAAAAGAAAAAAAAAGTTTAAATAGTAAAGAATATATATATATATAGCAACAGTAGCACAGAAATACATGTTAGATCCATGCCAAATTTGGTTATCACTGGAATTAATAATCATGTAATCAAGACATAACAAATAGAAAATTCAGTTTTATGGCAAAGACACCAACCACATTTGGTCTGTCTTGTACAATGTTTTTAAAAAGCTAGAAATGACTATCTATAGATCCTGCAATAACTCTAGGTGGTATATAGCAAACATACATAAATGACACATACTAAGATATTAAAATTATTCTGCAATATAAAAAGCATGCATTTATTGATAATTTTCGATTTATCCTTGAAAGCCTTGCTCATAGGAGAAAGCGCACTACTGCTTCTCTTGATTTAAATACAATTACTTCTATAAATAAAAGTTAGTTGGGGGGGGGGGGAAATCAAAAGATAGATTTCATTGTCCTTAGTTCATTAAACAGCACATATTATGTACAGTTATTTGAAAAAATCATTAAACAATGGTATTATTCAATTAACACACCACAGGAAAATTATCAGTAAAGCTTTTAAACAGCTTCCTAATTTAACTCCATTGACAAGTCATATAATCACATTCTCTTTCTGGTGGGAGTCATTCTCTTAAACACTTTTACTTAACTGATGTAAATAAAATACCTGGAGAACATCCTTGAATGTGCATACGAGTGTGCCAAGGTCTTCACGGCCCACGCCTCAGGGCAGCCAGCAACTGACTCTTACCCATACCTTTACTTGGAGATTATTTGATACGTACTGGTGGCTCCTATTTTCTGTAGAGAAATTTGCAACATGCCATTATATCAGCCTGGTATAAATGTTTATTTCCAACAAAACTAAGCTGTAATGAATACAAATCTCTACATTGTCACTGCCTTGAAATCAAGTGTTTTAAAAAGACTGCAAGAGTACAAGTTTTCCAAAATGAGAAGCCACGTTTCCTCCTGTGATGTCTATGTAATGTTTGCAGTTTTATGCCTGGGAAATTTCAGGAAATTTCTTGTGTCAGAGAGCTCAGCCTTCTGGAATAATCAAAATTATGTTTCATTACAGAAACTCCTCTTATTAAAACTACTCTCATTCATGATTTTTAAATAGACAATTCAAAAGACTGGACCTCACTCTCCTCTCAGTAATGTTAGAATAACCCCATCGACTTCAATTATCTTACAATATTATGAAGATCAGAGACTTACCATGGTCTGCTTGCTGCTGAGTAATAGAACATTGTGGGCATCAAGTTTAGCTTTTTTCTGTAGAAAACGATTTCTCTTTAATACTTTTAATAATGAGATCTAACATAGTAAGACTCAAAGTGACTTTTAAGAACTTATTTGTTCCCTTTTGATTATTTTTTTCTAATATCCCCTGAAAACTTTAACCAAAATCTAAAGTAATGAGATAAAAACTATTTAAATTAAAACACAACATGTCTAGACAATTGAGTTATGTCTGCTTAAATCATGCTAAATAATACAAGCTGAAGAACCATAGCTTCCAGCCAAGTCTTTTGTGTATTTGGAAAAGCTTTATCAAGCCTACGTTTAAAATTGCATTAAACTACATGAAAATTTTATTCCTAATGCATAAAACCAATTATGCCGTTCCCTTACCACATTTCAGTTCTATTTTCAAAATCTATGTATGTTATTCACAATAGTGAAATTTGCCGTATTAGTAAGTTCTAGTTCTCCAGTCTTCAGGGAAGGATATATCATGTTACATTTTGAAAACTGTTTTCTCGCGGTAATAGATGGTTTTGAGAAAACTCGTGATCAAAGAAGGAAATACAACAGTTGCCAATTCTGCAAAAATAAATAAATAAATTAAGACTACTGAACTGCAGCTGGAAAATAGGCTGTGATCTGAAACCAATTCTAGGCAGGTGTATCCAAACAGTTACAACTATAGGGAACATGCATCTTGGTTTTTCAAATTCTAGTGTTTAGTCTTACCTCTGGATATGATCTCCTTCAGTATATAATTTCACACAGTAGGGAAAAGGATTAGAGAATTTTCTCCCTGATTCCTTATTAGTAATTTTTAAATTTATTTTTGACCTGAATAATCCCTATCTAGAATCTTGTGCTGTTTCTCTGTATTGCTTCAAGAAACTTGTAATGGAGGAGGCTGGCATAGCCATGAGTCTGAATTTTAACTTTCTGGCACCGCAGTCCTATTCGGGGAACAAATTATTTCAGCTATGGATTCGGGAAATAAAAAGCTGTATATTCCCCTCTGGATAACCAGTTTTGTGCAGCTTTACTTAACAGAATTCTAAGGATTGCAGAAAACTTTTAGTTACTTAAGAGAAAACAAGAACATCAATTTTGTAAATTCACAGTTATTTCCAAGATTGCATCTGTTCCTAGGACTCTATGGTAACATAAATACATAGATAGCTTCAGTGCAGAAATGATGCTATCTATGATAATAATTTAAAAATTATTTGGAATAATGTGAAAAAGCAGCCCATGAGTAGTCAGACCAATGTGAATTTGGCTATAATCTGTTTTCTAAAACACTAGAAGATTTCCAGTATTTTCAACAGAAAAACCCCCACCTTTATCCATTTAGTATAACCTTAGGATTTTACTGCTTTTGGAAATAAGACTTTGTCATGGAAATGTGACAAGTGGGAATTCTAGCGGAAAAAAAACCCAAAGGGTAAACAGCAGAAAGTTGAAAGAAGAACAAATCACTTGATGAGTCATAGTTTGATCTGGGTTTGGAAGAGAATCTTTAAATTCAGAGATGACCTGAAGAGAAGGGAATTTTCAGAATAATGTGGTAAATGGATCCTAGAATCTGTATAGTACAGAAACCTCATTCCAGGAAAGCAACCTGAAAAAGAATTTGTTTTTAATTACAAGGTTTAAAGTCATAATGTAGTAGACTTAATTGGAACATTTCTAATTTACCTCTGGTGAGGATCTTGCCTAGTATCTCTAATTTAAAAATAATTTTCAGTATGATGCAGATGATTTTATAACATTTATTAACTTTCCAAAGAAGTTTATGTTTAATGAGTAAAGATTTTAATATCAGGTAAATTACATCATTCACACTAATATACTTGGACTTTTCAAATCTAGAACTAGAATAAGT
This sequence comes from Pelecanoides urinatrix, assembly GCA_013400755.1. Classification (NCBI taxonomy): domain Eukaryota; kingdom Metazoa; phylum Chordata; class Aves; order Procellariiformes; family Procellariidae; genus Pelecanoides; species Pelecanoides urinatrix. The sequence continues at coordinate 380,542 of VZTQ01004462.1, forward strand.
CTTCTGTTTTTCAGAAGACATGTATTTTAGAATACATAGTTTAAATGTTTATACTAAACTTCAAAACACAGGAGACAGGATTTGCAAGAAGATGCTTCAAAAATTCATTGTAAGGAGATGCTCGTACCAGCTAGGTTTAGGTACCTACTTGAAAAATCTAACTTGTGCAGCTGATCTCTTTCAGCTGTATGCACAGTAAACAGAGACAGGATCCCCCCGGGCTAGTTTGGAGAATCTAGACTGGGCTCCAAACTCTGACTGTTTCTCTGGAGGAACCTCTGTTAACTGTACCTCAGGCAGATGCGTGTCCTTCAGTACTGGGAATATCTTCCAGTCGCTTACCGCTATTTAATTTTGACATCTCTAGAATTAATTTAGTACATGTAATTTAGAACATGTACAATTCACAAGTATTTATTGAGGCAGGTTGTACAAATACTTGTTTGTAGTTACTCTGTAAACGTTTACAAGAACAGCAACTAGCTTCCTAAAACATACTCATTGCATAGGGAAGTTCAGGTGACATCAACTGTACAGTGATTTAGCTTAATTTTTAAGTGCCTCAGAAGAATATGCCTGTAAATTCCAACTGACTTTTAAGATCAACTAATTATAATTATTGCTTTTTTTTTAAATAAAATAACTTTTTTAATGATTGCCAAAGACAATCTCACCTGTCCAAGGAAAGAAAAAGTACAGTTAAAGTTTTCAGAGAAATATGAAGAAACACACATTTCATCAGAATAGATTAATTAAGTTTAATAATGATTTTAAAGCTTATAGATGCAGGTCCCTCAAGATCTCATCTGAATTATGAAATCTAATTTTATTCTCATAACTCTGTAATAAAGTTTTATAAATGTTATAAAAAAGGTTTTTACTGAGAGTGAACAGAAATCTGAATGATCTGGCCAAGTAATACAAATGCATTCCTTTGTTGCTAAGTGTCAGACAAGAAGGTTTACCTGAAAATTGATCGATAAGTCTTCCTTTTCCACTTGAGCGCATTCATTTTTTCTTCATAGGATAATAGGGTTTTTTAATGGTTTTTCGATTAACATCTAACTTAACTGCTGGCAAAAGAAGGCAAACATAAAAAAGGAGAGAGAAATAGTAAAGAAAAAGCTTAGTAATCTTTGGTGATACTGCGTTCCAACTTTACAATGTGTTTTCTTGCTCCCATTTCTTACTTGTTACAATGGGCAATGTAACTCTGGGCTTCCTCCAGCATTGCAAAAGGGCTCGTAAAAGCAGTTTGACCATGCTGGGATAATCCTGAGTAGCAGATCCGATATCACCTGAGATACAAACTTGGAAAGGATACTCTGACTCTAAGAAAATAAACTCTTAGTGCAATATTCTAGGCATGTGCACTCAGAATGACTTTTGGGTACCTCTGTCCTGAAAAGATTACAACACATTGCTGGAAGATGGCTCATCAGTCATACTTTCAACTCCTGATTATTTTGGATAGAAAAATCTGATTTTTAAAATGTTTGTAATAAAGAACGTACACACTTTAGAGAGTAAGTTTTGCTGCGTTTATTAGCTTTTGTTGCTGAATGTCTCAAAAATCCTTTTTTCACGCTGAATATTGCTTTTGCAACTGAAGATCAATGATTGCTTTCTCACCATCACTGAAAAATAATGACATGTCCACGTATTTGATCAGCTGCAAATTAGACCTCTAGCTAAATGGCACCCCTTGGACAAGTGAGCCAGGACGTAACAGGCAGATTATTTTGCTGGCAGAGATGCCTGCACAGCGATGCAGACAGAAAGCAAAACACACTTTTTTGGTCATCTCCACTTTTCTTTATAAATATAATAAACACAGCTGAGGAAATTACTGGAGCACTCCAAGTAATAGTTGTGCTTACCTGTTCGGCTGGATAGGGATGGACTGATTTCTTAACACTAACAGCTTAGCTACACCGTGTACGGTTGTGGCCAGTTTCATATTGTCCCAATCACACCTTGTGAATTTTAAAAATAACCTGTAAGAATTAAAAGGTATCCTTACTCTACTTCTTTAATTAAGAATTTTATTTCATTACTACTTATAACTTCATTAATGTGATGAGATTTAAAGAAAGCATTGCTTCCATTTTTGCTTCCTCCCCCCCAAGATTATCTTATACTTCTATTTATACATGGCTGATGTGTTTATTATAGTGGAATGACTCCATTCCTTTAAAGACTGTCATGCTATTCTTGGAGAGGACTTGTTTTAAAAATATGCTTTAGTTAGTGAATGTCTTGAAAAAACACAGTCTTTCCTTGTTCCTTCTTTTGTTGCATAGGAACCTGGAAAAACTCCAGTGATCTCTGGTATTACCGTCTTATAAATTTGTGCAATATATTTCTCTAAATTTCACACAGTGCTGAATGGTTTTGGCAGTACAAACCAGATAATGTGAATTAAGTTTAGTCTTTAAACTACTTTTCCATATGTATGGAAACTCTGAAGAACCTCGATATTCAGCCAGAGAACTCTTCTCATGTCTTATTCCTTACATATTAATTATTCTGAAAGGAACAGCATGATGACAAAAATGAAAAATAGAGGAGCAGAGAAATAGGAAATGGAAAAAAGCAGGATACTCTAAAGAAAAGAATTACATTGTGTACACTTTGGTGAATAAAATACACATTTCAACTAAATCAATTAGATCCAACTCCATGTAATTATCCTGAATGCAAACCCAACTTGAATTTAACTTGCTACAGGAACTATGCAGTTTGCCTGTTTAAAAAGACAGATTTTATCACCAGCTAAAGGCAGTTCAATTAAAATTGGAGGCTTAACCACCCAGAAGCCTGCTGGCACTGTCTTGATGAGCTGTAATTCTAATTGGAAACTCTTTGCAGTCAGCACACAACAAAGAACCGTAGCTGTTTTTTCAGTGACGCCCATGTTCTTTGCAGATGTTACCTGCGCGGCGTGTCCCGAAGGGGGTTACGTGAAGTGCTCCAAAGATGAGGGGGGGGTGAAGAAGTCTGGATCCACCTGAACTACAACGCTGGTTCATTCTTCTTTCGTGAGAGGTCTTGATTCTCATTTTTCTGTATCCTCCAAAATATTTTTCCTTCAGATGTTTTTACTTAATTGTTTTGCTGACAGAGTTAAAATCTATTCCGTACATCCAAGCAAAGGCCAGAGGGGATTGATTATATGCTAGAAAGCTTTTACAAGGAGGTGACTATCTTGAAGCACATTAAAATGAAAGCTCTAGTAATGGTACCTCAAGCAATTATATTTGAATCTGTCTGTATATTTTAGAGCTTATAACTGATTCAATGCAGTTGTAGCTGCCAGAGTCTTTATACGAAATATCATGAACATCATTATTAGAACGTGATTATTGTTAAACAATCTCTTTGTTAATCTTTGGTTTCCTCACTAAGTGTTCATAAGTTCAACAGTAATGTAGACAAGAATACTTTATTGTCTCTCTATGCTCTATTTCCTTCTCATCTTCCAGCCACTGAATGAAGTGTAAAGGGCCCTTATGCCCTTGTAGTGTGAACTTCAAAAGGCAGGACCTTTTTTTTAAAAAAGGTTTTTTTAAAAAAGTTTTTTTTTTAAAAAAAACCCAACTGAAAATAAATAATAACTCACACCAGAGTGTTCCAATTTTAGCTGAAACATTATCACAAGACAGTATTCTCAGTTCATTAACTGTGATACTTTAATAATTAGAATGGAGACATATGACAGTTATTTCCCTCTATATTATTTATTTCAAGGTTTGAGCAGATTTTTGTGATACTGTTTGTAATTGTGATATAGCCTAAATAAGTTTGGTATTGTTATGCAAATGTAAGGTCTAATTGTAATAGAGCTGCTTACTTTTTTTTTTCAAACATCAAATTCTTAATCAAAAATCACTTCCAAAAATCTTCAAAGAATTTCTCAATATTGCATTTTTGCCCAGTTTCAATATTTAATACGCTTATCAGTAGCCACAACTGGCATAAAATTGGCCCATTTTTGTGGGTGGTGTTGACAGTGTTTTGCTTTCATCCTTTTCATCTTTTTTTTGTAATTTCCAAGATTCTAGTAGTAGGCTTACCCTCTGCTGATAAGGCATTTCTGCAAGCAGAATTTCCTTGTTCACTGTTGGGAATTGCAGCTGAGAAAGGATTGACTTAGCTCGGAAGGAAACAAGTGATCTAGCAGTGCCGTCAGGAATGTTAACATTGAAAGGTGGGAAAGATGGGGAAATGGCTGAGTTTAAAAAAATGGAAAGTCATAGAAAGAAAGAGGAGGAATATGGAAATGGAAGGAGAACGCTTTTCAAGTAAAACGGCTATTTCAGCTCTTAGTTGCAGATGCTTTCTGCAAAGTTCATGCTTTGAACTCATTTCACTGAATCACCTTGAACATTTTCAGTAGGTTTTGGGACATTGGGCAGAAGTCAAAAGGTTAAGTCTTCCACTACATTTCTTAAGTAATTTCGCTGGTTTTAAGTCTACATTCATCTTTCAAAAGATTTTTTTTTACATCAAAGGAAGAAAGACAAATGAAAATTCTAACTGGCAACTTTTTAGTGTTACATTGTTTTTTCCTATAGGTATTATTATGGTAATTTTTTCAATCTCATCCTTGAAGAAGAAACTACCGATATATTTTAGCTCCTGTAAAGTCACCTAACGTAGTATCTTTACTTTTTTCAGGATCTAATAATAATGAATAAGAGCAAGATTAATCCTTAAAAGGGATAATGTCAAGTTTTCTTTTTTCTGTCTTTTGAAAATAGAATGTACCTTGGAATCAATATTTCCTTTATGAAAGGATACATTGGGAGGGCTTGGAATTTTAATTAAATGTAACGCTCAAACTAATTGTGCTCTAATACTACTACTAATGTTTGAATGAAAGTACACAGCATTTTTGTTGATTTTCTACAGCAGTGTCCCTCAGAAAGGCAGGTTACTTACAAATGACAAGAATGCTTAAAGATATGTTGTTTACGTATTCATTACCACAGTTGGTGCATATATGTTTTAGCTTTTTCTCCGATTCACAGTATGTCACCTTGACACATTCAAACCACACCCTTCCTCGAATACACCCTGTGTCATCTCAGGCCTGTCACACAAGGATTTGGAGTCTCCAAGGAGGGAAAGGAGGGAGAGAACATGACCTGAAGAACTCCTGCCATTGCAGAACTGCTCTGTCAAGTGCAACATCTGTCCTAGACTCTTCTGCAATAGTATTGCAGCTGGTGAAAATGTGCAATTTTGGCTTAACTTGTGCTCTAGATACACGAGCAATAAGCCTGGAAGGCTCTGCCTTAACAATCTTCTAGCACACCTACTATCCTTTCTAACGATCTGTGCACGGAGATAACCATTTCCTTAGACGGCTGTGTCAGGAACAGCTCCGTGGAATGACTACAGACATGCTCCTGACTTCAGGTGAAACTCAAGCATTACTTTGGAAAGATTCCTACAGTGTAGTTTCTCCCCCAAAAGCACAGTATATGGTGAGTCGTTCATACTGATTTGTACCTCTCGTATTCTCATAGAAAAGGTAGTAGCTACTGGGAAGCTACTTTCATAAAACAATGCAACAATGAGGGGGGTGCTGATCCCTCAAAATGTAGCTGTCCAAGAGTCCTGAAATACCAGGCTAATGTCCCAGGAGGGACCAAGTTCTTAACATAATAGTCTACCAATGACAGGCAGAATCTCATTGCGATGAGGTGGGTTTCTAACTGAATTATCAAGCCTCATGTAGTCAGTAATCTGTCTTGGGACAAGACTGCTAACAGTGTTAACAACTATGAAGTGCTTAACCATTATGGTACTGAAAAATGACAGAAATAGCTAAGATTAGGTTTTGATTCTCTAAGACTTAAAAATTTCCTTAATTTTAAACAGGAAAGAGACTCAGTGAAGACAACTGGCATTTCAAGTTGAATAAAGATACCACTGTTCTTAAAGGGTTGCATCGTGTTTTGACCCTGAGTATGACAACTTGTTTTAGCTAGAAAAGACAGGTTTTTTCCTCAGAAATTGTAAAACGTTCTGCATTTCTGTTGTATTCACATTGCATATTGGTTTTGCTTGCATTGTAATAATTTTTTCATCCTGTGGTAGTGTACAAACACTTTCTCATCAATACTGAAAAAAACAGTTAAAGACTCACATGTCCCACAATGCAAAATATTCTCTGAAGAACTCCTGCAGTATCATGTGCAGTTCTGAGCTACATTCTTCTGAGGGCAGCAAAGTAATTCTCCTAAGATCTGTTCTGTAAATTATATATGAACCTCTGTTTTTCTACAGGTACTTTACAGTACTGATTTTTGTATCTTCCTTGCTTCCTGGGTGTGAAAAAGTACATTACAGCTGCCATTCTTTCTGCCATGCTTTTTTGCTTGCTCAGGTGCTGGTAATAGGCTTAGGCTTCAATTTAGCATAGTAACTGAGCTTAATTTCATTGTGGTGCACAACAGATACATAACTTTGCTAGATAAGGCCCGCAGCACTGAGCAAATCCTTTCCTCTTCTGGAGTTTGAACCTGCTTGACAGTTACAGAGAAAGTCCTCCTCTTTAACAATTTTATGGAAACCAAGTCTTGAGAATATAGTAGTTTTGATGTTGCTATCACATGCTGTGGACTGTGTCATAGCTGTTAAATATGTGATAATCACGCCACCAACTCTGTTTCTGTCCAAACTTATCTCACAAACATTTTTCAAACAGTTTTCAAACTGATACCAAGCTTGGTAAAAGTACTAAAGACTTTATGCGCAGACTCTGAAAGCTATCGGGTGCTTAGCTCATCACATATTGAGCGATCTGTCACAAAGCAGCGGCCACATCTGCTGCTCTCCTAGATCTTCAAGCAGAGATGGGCACTGCTAGTAAGAGCTAGAAGTAAACTGGGAGTTTTGGCGTTAATAGAAAACGAAATAATCATCATTGTGTCATAACATTAATAAATATTTTCTGTATTCTTAAATTAGACATTGTTTAAAATAAAATTTAAAATCAGTAGTTTGGAACAACATTGTTTTCTTAACTTCTTTCAGCATACCTGTAGATGCTAACATTTTATTATTAGAAAACCATGCGAAAACATTTAGGATTTATTAAGGAAACAGAACAGCTTCTGCCCCTGTGTAAGTAATCACATATTCTTTATAAAACAATCCAAAGAGAGAAGGCCATGGTATAATGCTACTGTCGTGGTTTAACCCCNCCATAATGTCCCTTTAAAATTATGAATAATTTTAAATCTTTCTTATATGTATAAATATGGAGTTATTCTATCAGTAGAAATATAAGCATATAAAGTCTATAGAGATAAGAGATACAACAAACTCCTGAGCTGTATTTGCATATTTTGCAATATTGCAATGCATATCTCAGCTTCTTCTATAATTGATTTCAATGTATTTTGTTTTGAAGCTGCTACAGCAACATTAAAGTGTCAGACTTCAATTTATATACCACTCTGCCCAAACCTGTAGTCCAGTCACAGAAAGGGAGGCAGTCACAGCACAAGCTATTTTTTATTTTGCTTGAAAATAAACGCTTTATGGCTATCAAATCCTCACTTTAATTATGGATAAGAAAACTCCTTAGACAAGAAAAGCATGAGATATGCAGACAAACACAGTTCTCTTGAGGATGCTGAGTGTGCAATATGGTCACTGATCTGTCACTGCTGATTTACCTTTGGATCACCTTAATGTTTCTGTAGCAGCAGGAAATATATCTTCCATGGGATGCTGTCAAGCTCAGAGATGTTGGTACCTTTCAAGTTTAATAACAACATGGTTTCTCATTCATCTAAAAATACTGGAATCTGATTTGTGGCTTTCAAATAGCTGATGCAAATTTTTAAAAGCTTTCCAGGAATTACGAGGTTTGTTTAAACGTTGTGGTACTTGATAGTCGTGACCACAAGTCAAGGTTTAACCAAAGAGTCCATATAAGGGAATATTTCCATGCCCCAAAATTGAAGCATTTATGAGGGAAAAATATGTAACTTACTTGACAAGCCTTCACTTAAGAATGAATACAACCCTGCCTTCAGATTTCTTTATTTCATTACAGAAAACTCATTATTCAGCCTTAAACACCTTTTTGAATAATATTGAACTATGATAACACTTGTTTTTCTATGTAGTCAATTATATACTAAAGTTTTAGGCAGTTACATTTCCCTTAACCATGGGGTTACTCTAGAACTGGACACAACAAACATTTCTACTCCTTTTTTTTTGAGTATTAATGGAAAATTTAATGAAACTGGAGACACTCAGTGAGGAGAACCAACGCACGTTACCTTGCAAGCTGGGATTTCTTCCTTGCCATGCTGGGAGAAAGGGAAGAATTATTTCATACAGCTGAGATTATTTTTATGACTTTAGAAATGAGAGCTACTTACTTGCCATTCTGTAGGAATTACCACTGCTGTGTTGTGGGGAGGGAGAGAGAATTTGGCGATTCCATTTACGTGCAAAATGTTAGTCTAGTTCAACCACACTGGAAAACAGCATTATTGAAAAACTTATCTAGAGAAAGAAAGTAGATGAGATTTGTAAGTGAGTGTTCTGGCTAAAAGGAGACCCATTCAGCAGGCCTGCGAGTTACTTGCAGATGAGATGGAAGAATGAGGGAAGAGTAATGAACTAGTAACAGCCAGGTTTTGATTATTAATCCTAACTCGCTGTGACTCCCTATTTACATGTTTTTAAAATGAATTAGTGCCTTAAAAACACATTTCTCATGTATTTTAAGTTTCACATACACTTCTGAAAAACTAGATACAAGACTCCTTTACTCACTCACTTGGAGAACTTTTTTGGCTCTTGTGTTATATTTGTTTTGACAGTTTTATTGCTTAAATTCTACTGAAGAGAAAGCAGCCTAAACCACATTAAAATAAAAATATTACAAGTGGCATCAGTCCCTTGAAGTTACAGTCACAGGTTAGATGACAAAGGTTTATGGGACATGGACACAATTAATTTCATTTTAAATGAATTTAATTCCAAAAGAGTGTCTCTCAAATTTCTTTTAGATTCACTTGAGTCCGTTGAAAAAATAATTGGATGTTATCGTACATGTAACAATTTTAAAGCATCTATTGCTTTTATAGAACAGAAAATGTATTTCTAATAAAGTCAAAGAAAAACCTTTGATTATCAGGCGTACTATTGTGTTTATTCGAGAGTAAACTTCAAACACGTTAAATTACTGTTTCTAATTCTTTTAGCGATCAATTCTGTGTTAGTTTGAAGTAAGAGGGTATAGCTCATGAACTGTATAAAGCTACTACTGATGTGCCACAGTGATGGAATAAATAATTTCTAATTAAAAAAAGAAAATAGTAGCCACATATCTTTTCTAGATTTTGTGTAAAATACCTATATCAAAACACCTGGCTGTTACATTTCTCTGGAGGAGAAACAACAGTATGTGTGGCAGCTAGATCTTGCTGCTTTTGGATGCTGGAATAACAATTAAAATTCGTACATTTTTAAATAGAAGTCTATAAAGAGTTGCATTTTTTAAATGCAGTTAGTTTGTATCCTGTCCAATAACATGCAGGATTACATAAATAAAAATATAACAAGAAGAAAGGACAAAATATCAAGAATACATATTAACATAAACTATCTGGCTCCAGCCTACAGATTGCAGACTAAAAGCTGCTATAGAATTTAAAGGAAATGAATCAGAATTTCAGCCTGGTAGTGTATCTCCTATTGATCTTTTTAATATTAAACAATTTTGTATGTTTTGACAGCTGCATGTAAACAGGAAGAAGCTGATATACATAAGGAGAAATAATTTCCAGTAGAAAAGAATATTACAAAAACAGGTCAAATTGGCTTTTGGAATTTCTAGATTGTTGTATTCTCACATGCAAGGTGCTTGAAAAGGAAAGGAAAGGAGATACAGCTCTTGGTCCCAAATATCATGGAAAAGTAGTCCCAGTTTAGAGGGAAGGCATTCAGTGTTGTTTGGCCCTACCCTAACAACTCAGTGGAGCATCTCTTTCCTAAGAGATCATTCATGCCATTCCCAAAATCTAATCATCTCTGCAGACCAGCTACAACAGAAGGACCATAGGAGATCTGTCTAGCAAACAACATGACTTGCTAACATATTAGACTACATGAAATCACTTTCTCATATTTTGTTCTAGTTTTGCCCATTTTTCCAAAATCTTGGGGACCTCTGACTGCACAGAGCTCCAGTGGAATCCTAAAAATCTGTGATTATTGCTACTGCTCCTTCATCGTCTCTTGAAAGAGGATCATCATTTCATCCCTTGCAGAAGTGGAAGAGATAATCAGGTTTTAGAATTCAAGCATTATTGGCATATTAGGTAGATTTAAGTTAGCATAAGGGGGATTGTAATATTATAAGCTATAGAGGTTGAAAAACCAAGGAGATCTAAAACTGTAAGCCTCCAGTTGAAGCGTGAAGCAGTAAACCCAGAAAAATGCTGACCTCTGTAATACATTAGGAATGTAAATGAATTAATTGTAACAAAATGATAATTGAGAACTATCACTGATAATTTAGGATCAGTGAAAATTTTAAAATTGGAGCTCTGTGAAGTTTCTGACCACAGTAAAGGTCAGTCTACTTAATTTTTTGCAAGTATTGCTGCTGCATTTCCTATGTTTCCCAGTACAAGTTCTCTCAATTGCATATGCAATCAGAGGCTACCTTGTAAGGTATCTAATAAAAATTACCTTTCCATCTATGTGTGTGTCTTTTTATACCAATGACTATGTTCCAAATTTTCCTGTATCACAGCAATTCAAAAGAACAAACATGCTGTAATATTAAATTCAGGTTTAAAGCAATCTATTTGATTGGTTCCCACTTTACTTATACTATCCAAAATATTGTAAAGAACAAGTCAAAAGGCATTCACAAAAGTACATGTTGCAACTAAAATATTGGTTACCAGTGAAAGATTATCTTTTGGTCATCTTATCAAATCAATAATGTTTAGTAGCTGAACACCAAGTAGTTTATTTTCCCCTAAAGTAAAACCTCATGGTAGAACTTGGATTAAAAATGACCTAAAGAAAGGACTTAATCTGATTAGGAGATGATAGCTTCATCCCATATCAATTTACAGAAGTCAGAAGTGGTTAGCTACGTCAGTTTTCCTTGGTTATTATGTTCAATCTTGAATAAATGAGGGGGAAATTCTGTTTGTGCTCCTCACATGCAGTCATTTAATTCACTGTCCTTTTCTGGTAAATCTCATACACATTGCTCCTTTGAAATAAGATTGGTGATGCTGATTACCACAGGCATATCAGTTGAATGGAATATATTTCATTTTATTAGAGAGTAAGACATCAATGAAATCTGTTGTAATTTCTGCATCCCCTACTATTTAATTCCTATACTGTTTATTTTTTATTTCAGAGAATGTGCATGCATCCTTTGCTCCCACTCAGTTTCTCATTATTTCTCCATTAAGTCAAATTACAATATAATTCAAGAACATCCAAATTGATGTATGATGGTATTGCCTTTCAAAAGATGAAGAATCATAGAGTGAACAGCTTCCTTCATCTATAATCTTTGTCTTATCAGATGTTCGATTCAGTTGAAGACAACATAAATTTAGGAGTTTAGAAACCAGCAACCAAACTGATAAATTGCTTGCAACAAGGATATTTTATCATGCAAATGTCAATAATCTCAGAAATAAGCATTACAGGAAAACAGAAAGATCAAATAAACTAAGGAGTTCACTGGCTTAAACCAAGTTATAATTTAAAACTGAGTTTGTTAAAGTGTTTATTAAAAAGTGGATTGGTCTTACTGATACTTTAAATTTAGACGAAGTCCTGGCTTTCAAAGAATTTGGATTTTACCCACAGTTTACAGTTAAGTCATAGTCCATTCTTTCTCAGTAACAGGCGTTGGCCATCTGGCAAGACTTGGCAACATGTTCAATTTTCATAGAAGGATACATCTGATTAATTACCTTCTCCGCTCATAAAAGCTTTTCCTGAAGAAACAAACAGAACCATGCCGCTCTCTATGTCATCCCATGGCTTGCGCAGTTCACCGTCTGGTGTACAAAGAGCTTTAGCAGGCACATTTAGCTGGAAGGTGCAGTTGATAAAATAAAGAAAATATGAAACTAATCACGATGTGTGCTGGTGTAGCAACTTAGAGTTTTTACCTAAAGTCTCTAAGTAGCATAAATTTTTTAAAAATACTGGTGTATAATGATAGAACAGAACACATTCCAGTAAAAGAAATGCTACAATACCTGTTGCCACAGAGTCTCAGTTGATGTCACAATTAAAAGTCTTACACAAACTTTTTACAGTTGTTAATGAGTGTCTGGGTTTTAAAAAAAAAAAAATCTGGATGTGATCCGTGCAACACAGGATTAGCAGAAATCATTGAGGGTATTCTAGTACAGTTACTGCTGTAGACAGAGACATCTAACATTTTTTTAAGACCAAATATTTTTCAAATAACATATTGACATGAATTCTTTTATACCAGTTTGGACTTCTTGGCCTGGTTCGTTCTGGCTTAAAAGGTTATCTAGCTCATTATCTGACAAATTTCATGAGTAGATTATCACAATCTTGCCACATCACATATTACCCCCCAAGGTTAATGAAACTGATATTCTGGAAAGAGATAAGCAGAGAACGCTTGAGCTGTGTAAGCGTGTGAACGCACATGCACGTATGCATTTACATAAAGAATAAAAAAGTTGCTCTATAATATTGTTTTCAGTAATTCCTAACAGGCATTAGATATGAACTGTTAAATAAAGCCAAACTAATGGATTGTGCCAAACATGCAGAAATATTGTTTCCCCCCTCCATGGGGTGCTGCTGCCCCGACCCAGCCCCCGGGCAGGCAGCGCGGGGCCGGCCAAGGGAGGCTTGGGCTTGAGAGGAGACTGTCCTCCTGAGTCCCTGGGCATCAAAACAGAAGGAAAAAGGCTTTAATGCCAGGTTCGGCAGTCCTTTTTGTGGACCAGCAGGCACTGAGCGGAGCCTGGCTGGCAGGCAAGGCGTACAGCAGTCTGGGGGGGAGATGGAGGCAGCTGCGGGTCAGGGCGAGACCGTAAGTTATGTGGGAGGAGAAGACAGCCGTGATTTCAAGGGTAGGTATATGTGACTCTTGACAATGTGGGTGACCCTGATGACCCAGGTCTTGGATCTATGCATTAAATACAGTAATAACTCAGCAAACATCAAAGATGATATTTCATTCTGATGCATACACAAACAATTGACCTTTGCCGCTGCAGTTTTGTTATGTTTTAAAACCCTCACACCACAAAGAGAGAGGCTAGGATTTTCCTTCAAAAATCCTCAAAAGAAATAAATATAAGAAATGCACAGATATGGCAACATAAAAAGACAGAGGGGGTCAAAATATCGGAAAATGTGACAACCTTGCGAATAATTCCCTTGATTTACATGGGAGACCCAGAGCTACAAATATCTGTTCTTGTTCCACTTCATCAGACGTGGCACAATCTGCTGGTTGGGGGCAGTTTTATCTTGTGTACTTGGCCAGCAAAATCATACTTGCTTTCTAACAACTTATGGGAACTGACCAACACTTGAGAACTGTAACTAGATGTGATCTGTCAGGTGGAAAAAGAATTGTGACTAGTTTGTTTTATTTTATTTTCTTCTAGCAGGCAACTTCAATTTATCACAGCTTTATTTTCTGGGTCATGTGGATGAATCCTGCCCACAATAGAAAATAGTCACAAAATTTTAAAGTTTTAGAACTATTTTAATTAAGATTTTGTTACTTAAGGGTCTCTTTTAACCTTTCATATAATATATTTAACATTTCTGTGTTTTATAACACAGAAAATGAGTATGAATACACTATTATAGTTTGACTTAAAACTCTCTGAAGCAGGATGAAAAGACATGAGCCCTGATATACATTTAAGATTAATATAAAAAGCCATTAAGCTTCTTCGAAGAATCGGGTGTCATGAGCAATAGAAGAGTCTCACTTAATAAACATATCTTTGCAAATACAAACAATTTCAGCTATAAGGAGATATTTTACTGTACATACCTTAGTAAAAGTATGAGGGAGGACAGAAAGCGGTAAGACCACTGTAAAACCGACAAGGAAGGCAACAAGATATTATTAGTAGAATGACCCTGAAAAAAAACATATTGGCAAAAGATTTTTGGAATAATATCCAAACAGACTATCCTTTATAGTCTCTACCTTATAGTCTGTGTAGTTCACTTTACCCTGGATTCAAGGCAACAGGACTACATGGGTTTTGTTAATAAACAAAAATATTTCTATTAAATTTATTACAAAATAAGCCTACATCTATGTCATTTAATGAATACTTATAATGCATTATTCTTCATTCATTTGCTGTATTGCATAGTTAATATCTTCAGCAAAAGTTTTTAAAAGTCATTTCTTTGCAGTACTTGCAGCGGATTATTTGAACTTCTTGTAGTTGCCAAGACATGCCTGGGGTCAGTTGTAGGCGAGAACAAAGTGCTGAGAACTCTCTAGTCCATGTAAACTGGAGAGCTATAGGCACTGTTACTGTATTTGTTTGAAGAGCACTACAAATATTTTAGCACACATTATTTCCGTTAAACTACTGAAGATGTTACTTTTTTTTTTTCATTGTTGTTTTGGTAATTACATAATTTTTCATTTTGTGTCACTGTTAGGTTGTACACATGAAAGAAATACCAGATGAACCCAAGAAAAGTAGACAACGAGAAAACCAGTTTTGACTATTTCTGCGTTAATTATATGATAAACGTATATTCAATATGATAGATATCATAAATTTAATATACAGACAATATGCAGAATAACTCTTTGTAGACAACAAAGTTAGAAACTCTGATTCTCTAGTCAAATCCTCATCAGACTGACTGTGCTATAGGAATCTGTGGAAATAATCTAGGAAAGAAATCAATCCTTGAATCTCCATGTTTTTCCAATGGGCTTTGAGTCTTGTAAGCTGCTCTGTCACACAAGGCACATCTTTTGACAGTGAGATCTCTTTTTTAGTACCTTTACTTCTGCAATTATTTTTCCCAAGGCATAAGTGCCTTGGTCAGGTTTATAAGCATTCAGATAAGCGCAATTCTTTTTGCAGCTGGTTGATCATACAGACATCTCTGTTAAGGCGATGGCAGTTTAAGTAATAATGAAAGATTTCTTTTGAATTGCAACTCTGAGTAGTATGTCTATATGGCAAAAAATTTAGGGAATGAAATTATCACAAATTTCTCCCAGGATTTTAGGTTTGGTAAATAAATAAAACAGTCCATTTTAAATAGTTCAGTAGTATCTTAAAAAAAAAAAACAAGGTACATGTGCTTAGCTGACTGCATCTTCCTGAGTGATATTTAATTTAGTTGATACAGAAGTTGATTATGGACAACAGATGGTCTAAATGTTGCTTACTTATAGTTAGGATATTTTATTTTTAATTTATATTTCATGGCTAGATCTTTACACATCTTATACTGGAAAAAACAGCTATTCCTGCTATAATGCTCAATTTAAAAATTGCTGCTTTTCCTGTGTCTTCCATATTCAGAATAGAAATATGTATTGTGCACAGTTTATGTTGTACAACATATGCTTAGTTAATCTCTCCAGTCTGATCTTGACGCATTACTTGTTATCTTCATTTGGGCTTTATTTCATGATGTCAACACCATCAACAAACTACATAACACATCAACAAGCTACATAGTATTAAGGTTATTAGCACCAGTTGTTTTGTTTTTTATAATCCATGTAATTTCAATATGGTTTTGAAGAAAATGTTTCTAAAGGCAAAAAAAAAAAAGATCCTTTCCAGTTCTACTACATATTTATTTACCTTCAGATCTGATCACATATCCTCTGCTTGACCAGGTGCTAAAATGTTGACTGCTTATCCATATGGATGAAAATTACTTTTTAAATTCTGGATGCCTCTAAAGTAAACAGTATCTCACTCTTTGCTCTTTTCATGTTTTGACAGTTACACTAAGGAGTTATCATCACTGAAACCATTAGGCCTGTTTGACTGTGCTATATGTAATTATTCATGCATGTGTCCATTGTCCATATGACTATTTTTTAATCTCTGTAAAGGTCATAGTTCTTGACTTCTAATCAGTCAAAATATATTTATGCCTAAATTGCATGTATATTCAAGTATCGTCTTAAGGCCTTCACACATAATGTAATATAGCATCTGTTGAATTTATCTGATCAGTATCTCATTGGGGTCTTTAAAAATCAAAGTCTTTGATAAAGTTCTTGAATAACATGAAAAATATTTTATATTGTAGAAGATTCACACGAAGTGTGTTGAAATACGTCTGTATACTGTATATTTGCAATGAATTTCATTTGTTCCTGAGTTTTTTAGTCCATCCTCCTCAACCTTTCACTACCACAGGCTGGATAGGGCTTCTTGTGTGAGCCAATGTAGCTGATTTAAAGGCTGTTATTCATTTCCCTAAGATGGAAATTATATCTTTCATGTTATTGAGCCTGAAATACTAAAAAAGTGATTTGTAAGGCAAAACTAAAAAGTATTCAGGAATATAAAGCTCTAGTAAGTGTAGAGATATTCTCTTCAGACCATGTAAAAGGAACAAATAATCTATTAATCAGATTTATATCTGAATTAGTCCAAGGGTTCATATGTACAAAAAATTTGTTTAGAAGTTAAAGCAAAAACAACCTATATAATTTTCTTTCCATTTTGTATTTCATTTCTGTCTTGTTGTCCAACAACAAGCCTTTTCCCACTATTGAAAGCAATATTTTTGGATAAGAGATTGCTTGAAAATAACCCCAATTTACTTTCTTTATGGTGCCTGTGCTTCCTATCTAATATTATCCTAGGAGAGTACCTATTGCATGACAACCGTTCTGGTATGCAGTGTTAAACGCAGCTATATTTAACTATATTTTTTAAACTGCTGGGTTTTTCCACACTGAGGTTTATCTACTACACTTTAATATTAAGTGCTTGACAGTTGCCTTGAATTACCTGATGTATTTATAAAGACTACAGTGAAGTCTATTCTTCTGGTTTTACCAAGCCCAAGCATTGTACCTCATTTGTTAAAATGTGTAATTTAACTTGCTTTCTAATAGCTCATTTGCTCAACATAGACAATGCTATTCTTCCAGCGCCTCTTAAGGGATACCTTTTGCCAAAAATCTGTGCGGACGGAGCTTCGTGTGGCACAAAGGCTTCTCTAGGTCAAAAAATGTACGTGCCCAAACACTGAACTGTATGAACAAATTTGGATTGCAAAAATATTTGTACCTCATAATACCTTACAACAAAAATTCCTAAATACATAAACAACAGTGCGTTACAGAATGCTTAATAATATCAACCCTGTAGCTTTCTCTTTCTGGGTTTTGTGGCATCTAGATCAGTCAAAAATGCATTCTTTTCTAGGTAAATATCTTTGTCTTTTTTTCCAAATGTGTCATAAATACATACAGTATTTCTATAGCTCTTATTTCTTATAACAATTACATTAATAGGTTGATATGGATTTATAGTAACTAGTTAATATAATCAGAGCTATTATGGAAAACGATGAAGAGTGATGAACTAGGGAGTTTCAACTATAGACAAATAATTCAAAGTGAGTGTCCTAGAGAAGTTCTAGAAATAATGCAGATTTACAAAAATCTTTGAAAGTAAAGAAAAAAAAAATCTGCATTTATTTTAAATGCTTTTATTACATTTACTTTTCTAGTATTACACACTTCGATAAAGCAGTGAAGATGGTATTATGCCATCTTATTAACATGTACCCACTGCTTAAATCTCTTACTCTTACAACTGAAAACTGCCAGAAAATCAGCCTCATTACCTATGGAAATAAGGCTTATGCAAGAGCAACAGGTCTGTTTATCTGTTTTTCTGTGTCCTTCCCATAACATCTTTCAGATTCAATGGCTAATTTTAATCCAACCTGACAGACAAATAAAGGACTCAGGTATATTACCTTCCTAAAAATTATGCAAAAATGGACATAGGATAGATGAGACAGACCCAGATTTTTCCCTGGGGAAAGGCAATCACTACCTGTTGCTTTTCCATTCCCAGAGGCAGCCGCATACGCACGGGCCAGCCATTTAACACAAGGGCAGTTCCGACCCCATCTTCTTTCTATACTGTACAGAGGAGGAAGGATGCACAGCAAATACATACCATTCGATAAAAAGAAGTTCTCCACAGGAAACTCAGACTCCTGTTAGCTTTCAGAGCATGTACAGAAACAAAGAATCAGCTATGTTGTTTAAACTGCCTGGAGTTATTAAGGATAATGGTGATTTTATTTTCACTTTTTTCATTCTTGTGTTTCTTGTGTTTTCAGAGAAGCAAAGACAAAGTTTATAACATGTTAGAATAAAGAATTTATTCTGATCTTACTACTTTACTTAAAACTACCTACACTCTATTTCATCCATTTGTTCATATATTGGATGTTAATAAATCACAATTTAAATAAAAGGTTAAGTTACAATAGTTATGTCACAGAAGAAGATAATAATAATACTAAAAAATAATGCCACAGGGGTAGGTGGTAACATTGCGGAATGGTCCATGATGAAAAAACCATGAAAAAGTAAGATGTGGAAAACACCCCTCTCTCTCTCTGGATGTTTAAAAAAAGTCTTTGTACTAAAAGTGAGCTGTATATGGGAATGCAAATATCGTCAATTCTGAACCATTATTGCTGGAAGATAAAGGAGATGCACCGTTGAAATCTTATAGGATTAGAGAAGAAGAATTTGGGTACACACCCTTTGTGAGATTTTTCTTGAAACCCATTTAAACTAAACTAGAATTACAGAAAAGCAAATTTTTTCTATCCAGTATAGTGAAAGTCTCATTTTCTCTTTAGGGTTTTATAATTGTTTGGTTAATTACAGGAAGGAAAACATTATTATAATTCTTTGTGGAAAAAAAATACTTTTTTTTTTTAAAGATCAGGACTAGAATATAATACTGCCTTTTGATATATGTCTTCAGTAATGTTTTCTGAAACGACCAAAGGACCTTGAGAATGGATTTTGTTTAGGTCATGAATCTTAGTTTTTTAGATGAAGATGGTCTTTGACGAATCAGAAATTACTTTGTGAAAGACTAGGAAATTCTAGAAATTATTAAACTTGCCTAGGAAAAAGCTGAAGAGTGGACAACAGTGAGGATCTTTAACAAAGGCAAAACCGGTTACCTTTTCTTTCGTACTCTCCATAAAGCTATTCAGCCATTTTGCTCTTCCTCTGCCTGGAGGGCTTAAGGATGATGGGTTTCTCTGATATACGTGAACCTGAACCATTGCTAAGTATTCTATAAAAAGAACCTACGTACTTACCTCCCCAAACTCACTTTATTGTGCATCCATTTTGATTATTTTATTCTGGTTATAGTATACTTAGTACAAAGGCAAGAAGAGCAAGAAAATGAAAACTGAAAAACATCAGCATTACAGATGCTTTTCTACCACCAAGTCCCAGCTCTCTAATGACCCCAGGTCCGCAGTCACGCATGTACCATACTTTGTTTACCTCATGTAAAGGACAATGTTCTAGCAATGCCTTTCCAAACTCCAGCATGTATGCTCTCAGTAAGGGAGCGATGATGTAATTTGGGAATAGGTCTGTTCTGGCACAAAATCGTGGATTTCATTAGGGGAAGATGGTGTGGAATAACAGCATGCCTCTGAGTTATATAGCGTATTTCCTGCAATGTGTGTGTGTTCCATAGAGGCTATTTGTGTTTGTTATACAGTATAAGAAAACTATTATTGGTAGCCAAATCCTTTAATTTCTGTGTTCTTTAAGTTTTGAAGATCCCATGCATTTCAATGGGATTGAATTTCACTTCTGATGTACATAGCAACCTTAATTCAAACACAATACAAGGATTTTGTGCATTAACAGTAACAACAAACTAAGACTAATATCTTAACCATTCTCTTAAGTAGATAAAAGATAGAAACATAATATGCAGTAACTCCCAATTGATTTTTTTTTTTTACAGAACATTTGATATTATAATGCCAGGTAAACGTTTTTTTTTTAAACTTTGGCTTTAACAACAAGGAGGTTGAAAGACGCAGATTTATTCATCTACTACTTTTCAGTGACAGCAGTGGTTATTTATAGTATGAAGATGACAGCTTTTAAATCTATAAATTTTTTTTGCCATTATAATTCAGAGTTATGTTATGGCTAAAACTGTATGACATGGAATGCTATGTCCAAATGCAAAAGCATCAAATATCATATTTCATACTTTCCCATGTTAATGAAACTTTAAAAAATTAACATCACAGATGCAGATTAAAAGATGTAATTCTCTGTAGTTTGACTAGAGCTAACTTTTTGATGCTTGGTTCTGAATCACAATGTTTTTACTTCAACAATTTATATAGTGATACTGTTATATGAACAATGAAATAAAAGATATAGAGCAAATGAGAGTGAGCAGGAATTAATTGTTCAAAGTCTGCTTTTTCTCTGATTATGCTTAGCACAAAGAAAAATAAAAAATATTTAACTACACAAATTAGTAGGTCAAACAGGTAATAATCATGATCATCCAAATTCACATTACATACAGTCAAAATGTTGGATCACCTCTTCAGCACACAAATTCCAGGATTGGGTCAATTCTGGAATTTGTTTCTTAAACCATAGCTGAGATAGCGCTGGTAGGATGTTTTAAGAGAAAATCTTAGATAAGCCAGCATGTCCTTATCTTAAACTTATATTTTTGTGCTGTAACAAGGTATACAAAGAACAGACAGTCTTTCAAGTAACCAGGTCACACACTATTAATGCTAATACAATTAATGTCATCTGAAGTTTTAAAGAACATCAATACAGGAATTTGTGTCTAATTGAGCAATTCATTTTAAAATTACTTAGAATTCAAAATTTAATAATATTCAATATTAAGGAGTCTCAAAAGTTCTTTTGGAAAGTAAGAAAATTTGCATTTGAAACACAAGCAAAAAAATTTTCCGTGCTACCAAAAGTATGGAATAATATACTGCACATGTGTTTTTATTGTCTGTAGGATCTGTCTCCTATTAGCGCACAGAATAACACTTAAAAAACCTCAAAGCACACAAGGTGTTAAATTCACAATTTGAAAATTGCACTGCATTTTTGTTTGAAGTAGTACTGAATAGGGTTTACATTCATTTTATATAGCACATCAACGCCAGACAAACTTTTGAATATTTTAAAATTTAAAAAAGATAAATTTTTTTCCAGTTTTTGAAGTGGTTTTCTTCCTAATTTTCTTTGGCTTTCTAGATTTCCCTCTTTTTTGTATTTATTTTTGATACAGTGAATCACAATTCTTTCCAACATCATAGCTTTGCGAAAAGGATATATCTGTTTTATCTTCTTTCCCATCTATTAATTCTCCAAGCAGCATTCTATCGTTTATGCCGTTCATTAGTTAGCTGAAGTGTGTACATTCTTAGCCCATCGACTCAGTTTTGCTAGCAAAAGCATAAAAAAGAAATTACATTGGCAGTTTTTGAAGAAAGGATGATATGTCGGGAAGACCTGCTGTTACTACTTATATCTACAGAGTGATAACTACAACGCAATCATCCCTTTATTATCACCTTTCATTGAACTTCATCATTTTTATGAGAGGTAAATGGTGTTGATTATCTGAGGGTGAGAATACAGCTGCAACAAGGTAAAGACTGCCTGAAGATGGACAAAGGAGGAATGAATATTGGTTAAGAACAGAAAGAAGACATGAGGAAAAGGGAAAAAAAAAAAAATATCAATGAGGTAGGCATGGATCTAATCACCATGAAGCAAAAATTGCTTAGTGGGTTAAAAAATAACTTTTGGTGGAGATTTTCAGAGTTACAGGAGGAATTCCGGTGTGCAGCTGTCACTGCACTTCAACAGAAATTGTAGACAATATCAAGGTATTTGTTTTGGTACATTAAAAAAGGATTGAACATGGAAGGCGCTGAAAACCAAGAAAGTCACCCATAAACCAAGAAAGCGACATGCTTTTCACTGGGTACTTCACTTTGTAGGTCCCTGATTTAATTAAGTTTGTATCTTTTAGAGTGATTTTTTTTCCTAAGTGCCTAAAATTAGGCTTCAATATGTGCATGGAAGTAACTTCCCCTTCAGATTTTTTCAGTCCTGAGATAATATCTAATCTCGAGGTCAAACCTAGCAGGTCCTAGTTATGTGTATCTGAGAAGGCTTTTCACGAATTGACAGCAGAGCGGAGCACAAGAGCAGTCAGCCACGCTCCTTTTATTCAAAAATAGGGTAAGTGGTTTGCATTCTTTATTTTTACATCATAGCTTAGCTGTTAAAAGTCATTGAAGAAGTCATGGGGGGCCCAGTTCTGGTTGTCCCACTCTGAGGAGCCTCTTGTAATACAAACTATATCACAGCTGGTTAGAAATCTCATGACTCTCTGTGAAAACAGGTCATTACACATTTAAAACTAATGAGGACAGTGAGACAAAACCCCAAAAGAACTGTTCTTCTTCTGCACAGTAGTTATGTATTTAGCACAGATGGAAAAACTTCATTTCTGGTCTCTCCTCTCCAATACTGTCTATCCATGTTGCCTTAAGCATAATTAATAAATTAATTGGTATTGTGTGAAGCAGGGAGCAAGTTGTTGACTTTTAAGCCATCTGTTTATCGTATCTAATTCCTGGCATTGATTGCATGACTTCAATTTTAAAACTTTCAATAAGCCCAGTAATATTTGGGGATGGTTGTAATTCTCAACTGATCTGAAGGTACATGACTGACATCCACCTAATAATTAATGATATTAAAAAATATAGTTGTGGTTTTAACATGAAGTTCCTTTACATTTTTTATGTTTGTTATATCTTTGAACGAGTCTCAAATCTTTATTTCTTTTTTCTTACTCTCTCAGTTGACTGGTATGGAAAATGGATTCACAATCCCAATAGTCATTTTTTTCTTCTAATTATTTTAAATTATTTTAAAGGTATTAAGAACAATCAATCTTTACATTCTCACAGATATATCAAGTAAGCAATAAAAATGATTAACAGTAATATCATAAAAATACTTCAGAAGCCTACTCTGAAATATATATCATCTTGCATGCAATACTGATCAATTAATAATTTTTCAGTAGTCTGATATTTATTTAATATGACCTTTACACCAAGTCTGATTTTCAATAGCAGTTAATTAACCTGTGCAATGACTGCAGTTGTGTACATAGATTAAAAATTTGTAAAAGTAATGGTCAGTTAGGCAGCAACTATAACTTGTACATACAGTGACATTAATTATGCTCTTAAATTAGGCACATCATTGCTCTAGATGGTGTAGAATTCTGGTCTTCTAGGTGTATTCCCTTCAAATTTTCACGAACACTTCAAAGTAATATCTATACGTAGTACAATTCATTTTTAGACCAAAAGAGCTGTTTTTCGAGGCAAGATTAAACTAAAAAGAGCCTATTAAAATACAAAAATGAACAGCATGTTTATTCAATGTTAATATTTTTTCTAATAGTGTTAATTTTTCTGTAAGAAAGGGAAAATCAAGGTAAAGGATTTCTAAAGATAGTTTTAAGCGTTTATTTGGAAAAGGTCGTCTTTTAGCTCCATAAGAAAATACTGTAGCTGTATGAAAAACAATCTATATGCAATTTCACAAAAAAAGAGTTAATTGAGACTTTTTAACATTGTTTTATTACCTGCAACGTCCATTACAGTCATTCCTTCAGCAGATTTTAGCTCTTCCTTCACACTCCTTTCCTGAATGTTTCTATTGCTCATTCACAGCCCATGACACCATCATAGGCTATCGCGGAAGAGAAGTTAAATTCTGTGGTTTTGTTGCCTTGTAGACATTCAGAACTAGACGTTCTAATGCTTTTCCTATTCGGCTCAATATCTGTCTCTGTATTTAACAAACAGGGAGAAGCACACATGCTTGACATGGTCGTTACAGTGATTAGCCCTGCTTTAGATGACATACCAATACTCCCTCTAGCATTCAAATATTCTGTTGAAAAGTATGGGACAATTAATACTTCTCACTGTATGTACAATACTAATATTCAGATGGACATCCCTGAGTTGGTTTACAGTGAGTTCCCACTTAAGAGAGTATTTTTAAATCCATGAAATCCATGTTTATGATGAGGAATTAGAAGATGGACTTTACGGATGAGAGACGCGCGGCCACCAAGAAACAGCTTAAAGTTACTGCGAATCACTTTGCAATAACTGGATCTGTTCCTGGACAATCCCATAAAATTACTAGTGTTTACAGAATAAATTTGTGGCCTCTGTTGCTGACCAAGCCAAGTCACCACACCCCCAAAGGTAGGTAAGCCTCCACGGACATGGTTGCTTGAGGTCAGTTCTCTGAATTGTCTGAAACGTTTCATTGCTTGGGCTTCTTTACAGCCTGAGAGGGATGAGCTCTTTAATACTGATCGTGTATTTGTCCTTAGTGGACTTATTAGCAATAATGCAAGTACTTAGGTTTAAGTTGATCAGAAATTTTTAAAGAGCATATGTAAGAATGTGGAAAAGTAGACAAGGGGCAAGTAGGTAGCAGCAGTGACTGATCATTACTGTTGACTTTGGGGATTGTTACTACCAGAGGGAATGCCTTGGTCAGTATGATCTGCCCATTTTGGTAGCCAACTCCATTTCTATATGCAATTATATATACTACTTTCTGGTTCATAGCTGCAGAGGTCTATTCTGAGACAGTCTGTGAGAAGGTTTCAGCCCACAAAGAGGACAGAACTTCTTGTAGAAGGTGCAACGTATTTTACCTTCCAAAATGAAGAAGTCAGTTTGAATAAAAAAAAGAAAGAAATATCAGACTCCATATTTTGTAATTTGAATGCTGCACAAACAGTAAATTTCTAAAATCAAGTCCAACATTTAATTTAAAATTAATTCAGTCAAAACTACAATTCATTGAAATTGTGGCTGTATTCATGTCTGTTGTGCACACAGATACTGTCGGTGATCTAGGAACCAAGATTCTAGCTATTTTTAAAATTTGATAGGAGATTTCAGTCCTGCAAAATTTGGTATTTTTTTCTAATGAGATACCTATCTTAAAGTTCAATGAATGTTCCTGTGCATATGTCTGGTTACAGATGAATTAGCTTTTATAATGTATTGTTCTATATTTCAAGTTACCATTATTTAGTTTGTTGAACAGGTAGTGCTAGAAGGATGTAATATTTGCAGTAAAGAAGATAGTATACCTTCTAACATCAATTCTTTTTAATATTAAGAGGAAAAGACCAATTAACAAGAAAAAAACAACAACTTTGGTGTAGCACAAAATAACACTGACTCAGCTAGTGAAGGTCCCATTGGTTCAGCTAAATTTTTTTAAAGGCAAAAAATCATTCCGAGTTCTGCATTCATGAATCCTCTGTCATTAGGCTTTGATCATAATTGGAGTACAATCTCAGTTGCAAAAGTGAGTGGTAACATGTCCAAATCTCTTTGACTCTCTTTAGCAACAAAGGATTGTCCCCACACACATGCTCTTTTCTGTCTCTCTTTTTGTCCTTTGAAGGGCTACTTTATGTAGGGAGAACCAGCATCTAGAAGGTAAAAGTTTGTTCTCTGGGTGTAAGATGAGTGTTTGCTGTCTTTATCTTTATTGCCAGGCTCTGGAGACTCTAAATTGTATAATGATAGGAGCTGGGTTTTTTTTTGGTTTCTTGTTGTTGTTGTTTTTTAAACGGACAAGGGAGTTTCTAAAGTTCTGGAATATATCTAAATTCCCAGTTCATCGCCAAATTAATGAGCATTCCTTCTGTTTCCTACAGTAAAAAATTCTGTTTATGAAAGGAAAATGTAAAAATGTCAACAAGTTGTAAAGTTGAGGGATTAGAAGGAGTTACAATTTCTTGATGGAATGAAAAGACAGTCTGGCTTAAAATGTTTCTTGTTTGAGTCTCCCCAGAAGGTCACAGATTTTCAGTGTCCAGGATTTTCACAATTACCAAGTAGTGACTATCTTTACAGACTGGAAGGGAAGGAAATATTTGTCACAGACCCTATATCATTGTGTAAGATACATGTGATCCATGCCCTGAACCATATCCTATTACTATACTAAAAAAAAAACCAAACCATAATCCCGTAGTATTTTTTCTTGGTATTCTCAGTTATTTTCAAAGGCACGGTATTTTATTCTGCAGTAGAAGAGTCTGCTTCTACCATGGAAAGCATTCTTCAAGTACTATACAATAACAGAAATTAAATAAATACTAGTGTATAAAATGATATAGTTCACATTTCAAAATTACATCAGACCCTCAAGGGATAGAAAAGCCATTTGAACACCACCTTCATCTTGCCTGGCAGCCTGTTCTGTGAAATATGAATAGGTAACCATATGGAATTTAGGACTTCGCAAAATGCACCCTACTGCTTTAGAACTAAATAAAATAAAATAAAACAAAAATCACTAGGTCAAATTCAGAGGTAAATCTAAATGAGTCTAAAGGGAATTTAAGTTGGAGTGGCTTATATTCTTCTGCTGTACCATGTCCTTAACACGTTGTGGTGGGTTGACCCCAGCCAGCAGCTAAGCCCCCACCCAGTCGCTCACTCACACCCACCCAGCAGGACAGGGGAGAGAATTCCAAGGGCAAAAGTGAAAAAAATCTTGTAGGTCAACATAAAGACACTATACTAAGTGAAGAAAAAACCGCAACAAACACAAAATCAAGTGATGCAAAAGCAATCACTTGCCACTTCCCACCAGCAGACCGATGCCCGCCGGTCTCTGAGCAATGAATACTTTGGAGAAACTCCCCCCCCGTTTCTATTGCTGAGCATGATGCTCTGTGGCATGGGATATCCCTCTGGTCACAAATCTAACACACAGCACCATATGGGCTGCTACAAAGAAAGTTGATTCCATTCCAGACAGACCCAGCACACATGTATGTCATAAGAATCAGATTTCTTCTTGCCTCCCTCATATCCAAAGTCATACAGCAAACACTTCTGAAATTAAGCCACTAATTTGAAGGTAGATGAAGCTGAATTAGTAGATTCAAGATCAAAAAGGACAGAAAATGATTGTTACTGGAGGCAATAGATAACATAAGAATGTGAGAAGTCAGAAGTTAAAGCAGGGGACACTCTATGTTTCATTTTCTTACAATTTTTTTTGGAAATTGACACCCAAATTAAAACATATTGGTCGTCTATGCAACATTGTCAAGCTTTAGGCAGGCCTAAAGAACCTAATTCGGTATAAGGAGATCAAAGGCAAGTAATTTTCTTTATGCCATCTTATATTTTTACAGCAAAATGTAGCTGATTGTTTTGAAATTACTTGGTTTATATCAGAAAGAATGTTCTTTATTCATACTGGATAATAGAAACCCCAAAAAAGAAAGGTTGGCTCAAATGGCAGCCCAGAAGAGCATGTCTTAAATTTGGTATTCTTTCCAGTATCCTTTTCTCTGTTCCTGTTGTTCAGCATGATTTTCTCTCAGTCATCCATTTTTATGTTCTATTTTCAAAGTACTTGTTTACTGGAAATAATCGTCTGAGTGCAGTATAATAAAGCACATACAGTCATGCAAAACAAACTCACCTGTTCCCAATACTGAGGCATAGAAAGGGTATCTATTACAGATCTGTAGCAACTAATAATGCCGCTGCTCAGTGAAAGGCTGAAAGCAAAGGGGAGAATAAGTGAGCCTTTCCATTTGATTTAATGAGTAAATGAATGCCAGCATCCCTGAAAACCACTGGGGCATATAATGACCTCAGTTTGCCTGAACTGGGAGGAGCTCAGAGAGATGAACATCACTCATGTTCATTGTAATGCATGAATCTTAAAACTACTTTAATCACAAACTGAGGAACAAATTTCAAAAAGGTTTTGCAATGTGAGTTATTCTATGTGAAAGAAACAGGAGGAAGACTCAAACAAGTCTCTGTTCACATACAGAAGTATTCAGCAGGTCCATAAGCAGCAGGTTTAGCTGCTGCAAGAACTGAGATGAAGCAGCTATGAAAAAGCAAAAGCATACACCATGTACCTGAAAAGCAAAGCCTTTTCTAGCATGATCGGTTTTTATCTTATGGCACATTAGTTACCGTCAAACAAAAACTGAGAAAAGTGATTTGTACTGTACACATTCAGAACTAGAAAACATAGAATGTTTTTATCAGTCAGGTAAGTGATTAAAAGTGTGATATCCATACACACCTTTCTCATTTGACTTTATACATATTTTAAAACTAATACTTGCGAAGCCTTAGCTTATAATTTCCAAACTCTGGGATATAACTTAAATGTTCTTTCACTGACCACTTATTTTATGTAATTATTTAAATTTTTTTCAACAGAATTAACATTTGGAATTCCAGTGTTGCTATAACACACACAAAAATTGGTCAAAGAATATAAAAGATATTAAACTCATATGAAGTATATTTAGTTCAAAGACAACAGCTGGGACAAGAATCTCTATATAAATATATATAATAAATTATAGTCTTTGCTTGAAGAAATCCACCCATTTTACCTGAAGGACACCCTTGAATTTTCACTTCAGTTCTTTCATATGCAGTTGGTTTTCTGGGCATTGATATTGCTGACACTAAGTTGCTCATCTGGTAACATGTCCTAAGAAAAAATAACAGTAATTCTATGTTAATTCTTTTTTTCTTCTGGTAATTAGCTGGATTATACTTTTCTTCTCAACTGCTTTTTACAGCTGAAGAAATTGAGCAATGCCTTAATACAGTTTACTTTAAACCACAACAGAAAGGTTATCTGCACGTTGACACAAACGTCTGTCTCTGTTCTATTATCCCGAGTATCCATCTAGAATTTCAGATTTGTCCAGTAATCCATTAGTACGCATTGCATTAATCAATCCTTTCAAATTATCCACCTTTTGAAAAGCAGGCACCTCTCTGAACAGTCTTTCCCTTCACTAAGAAAACTTACCAGCCTTTGCACCCACCCAGATAATACCTACCTGGCCTCTGAAAAATGGTTGCAAAACCAAAGGAGAAAAGTTGTGTGTGCCTTTCTTACATAAAAAATAAGTAAGACCTCGGACTAGGTAATCAGCCAGTGATAGTTTAGTTCTATATTGCACCTTTGGATGTCTGCTAGTTATTTTCTAGATTACTTTCTAGAATACTTTCTGGAATGGTTCTAGAGCCTATCAGCATATAGTTTAGAAACAATTTCTCGGACATAGATAAATAATAACATTAAAGCAACATCCACAGCTTGAGAAGGCAGCATTGTTTCCCATATTAACATGAGAAAAACTACTTTAACCAAATTAGTTCTTATTCTTTACATCCTGATAGCATACAGATTACAGCTGCTGCTGCCTGAAGTGAACAAGAAAGCATTTTACATTTTTATTGTTAAATTTTTATTAATCTTATTTGTACATTCCAATATTTCTAGTAACATTCATTTTTACTAACATTAACTGTAAAGAGCAACCCAGCTGTACTCAGTTTCTCAAAAAGAGGCCACCAGAATGGTGTGAGTGTGACACGATGGCAGCTTGCCTTGCTAAACACGAACTGCGTCTACAGCGCGATTGCAGCAACAATTCTGCAGCAAAGCAGTTCATACAACACATACATTTGTAGACAGCTCAAAATTAAATATTTTGGTAATAACAGCCATAGAGCATTGTTTCTGAAAAACAAAAGATTTGATATGAAGACAAAAGGCTGTTAGATTCTACAGAAGAAAAACAAAAAAGAAAGAGCATGTGGTTCTCTTTAAGAGAGGGTAAGAATCAAAAGGGGTTCAGGAAAGTAAAAACATTTTCTTATTAAAAGTAATGAATGAGTGTTGAAAAAGGTGAACTCTGCTGAGCTTTCATTGGATTTTAGTTTTCATGCAAAACGGTTGCACAGGTTGAGATATAATGAAAAGTTAGTGTATAGAAAGGTATAGAAGAGCTTGAAAATATAGTCCTGGACATATAAATCTTCAGTGCTGTGGACTTGTTTTGGTTTACAGGCTATGCAAAGGGATGCTGCTGTTTGGAGTCAGACACTTTTCTCTATTCAAGAAACCTACTTTGAATTTCTGTCATTACTGCAGAAAGATGGAGTTTCTCTCTTCATGGGTCCAGTGACTGGTTTAATGTATCTTCTGTCATGCTGCTGCTGTGGATTTCATCTCTTAAGGGAAGCAAGTAGAGAAAAAAAAGAGTAGTAAACTGCACAGCAATCTATAAAACTATTGGCATTTCGAGCATGTTCGGTATGTCTCTGTGATTAAAGGCAAGTGGTTCATACATGCTGATGTTTTCTCTCTGTTTTTGAAGGACAGAGTGTCTGGGTTTATTACATTAATACTAGTCTGAGCCTCTATAACAGTATAGTATTTTTATTTGACCATATTGTGGTCCTAAGATCATTCCTCACATTGGGAGAGCTTTAAAGCAAAGAGCACTTCACCTCCCTGTCCAACAGTCCGCTATTGAATGACTATGATTCATTCTCTGGATGGGAAGAAAGTTCCTTGACATCAGTCTTGAAAGCAATCCGTCATTAGTCTAGCACATTAGCTTTCTTCAATTTAATTTGTGAGATTCTTTGCAGGAAATAGTGGCTAATAAAGTAAGGAAATGAGAGAAGAATATTGAGGCCCTGTTAAACCATTAAACCCAATTCTTCCTCAAACACAATAAAGAGCAGCTGGACAACCGCCTATGAAGTTGGTTTATTTTCTAAGAAATAATAGAAAGAGTTTGCGTTCATAACACTGAGTCTTAAAACACGAACCAACGTAACACATTCAATTGTCATTTTCCTTCCACAGCCGGAGTGACTGCTGTCATCCCGTGACTTTGCCACTAGCGTAACCTCGGTCCTAACATCCAGGTCAGAATCCCACACTCCCCAAAACAGGGCCTGGGAAGGCAAGATTTATAACGTGCTGGTCTCTGAACTCAAACTGCTGGGTTGCACTTTCTTAAATCCTGCAGAGAGCTTTGGTTGAGGTCTGAATAAACAGCTGAATTTCAGGTTGATAAAATGCTCTGTGAACTTAAAATATTGAGTGTTACACACAAACATTAGTCTTCAGAGTCTCTACTTTTTATGGCCCAGGTTTCTAACTTCCTTATGAGAACTAAATGTGCATACTTGTGCACAAGAAGATAGAATAGGAAGGTTGGATTTAAAAAGAAAAACTGAAAAACCAGAGGAAGGGGAACTAGATGGGAAAATATTCCAAAGAAAGCATAAAGATATCATTCTCTTGTGATTTTTAGCAGTTCATCATCTTCAAATGATTCTTCATTCTTGTCTTTTGAGGATCCATCTTTATCACCAAATTCCCCAACACTTTCTTGCCAGGAGTATTTGTGTCTTAAAAAGCGAAAACCTGATTTATGGTTTGACTTTGTATATGAATTGCTTTTTTAAAAAAAAAAAAAAAAAAAAAGAAAGAAAAGATATATCTATATCTTTTGCAAAGTGGTGAAATATGTATTCTGCAGTCAATGGCAAGGTTTTCATTCTCTGCAGTACACTCAGGATTTCACCTAAGGATTAATTTTTTTATATGTGTGTGTGTATATATATATATACACATACTATTTTTTCTCCAGTATGTTAACATGTGAATACTCCTTTCTAGGAACTAGAACCCAGCATAGTTTCTCATGTGGGAGGATGTTGGCTGTAGTAATAGTCCCACATATGATTTACTATCCTTTCTAGAGACAGGAGAAACTCACTTTTTATTAATTTTAAATACTAGAGAAAAAACTGGCTAAAAGATTGATCTCCCAGTTGGTCTGCTTTATGGACAAGTCAGTAGAAATGGTGGCAATTCACATGGGCACCAACCAGTGAATATTCGAGGAAGCCACGGCCTCATAGCTCACTGTGTGTTTCCGTGGGCGCTCCAAGGGCTTGGCAGGTCAGCGCAAGGTCTGTCAGTTGGCTAAGAGCTACCTCCTCGTGTTCACATGCAAAGGCCGAGTGCACGTGCAGTTGCTGCATGGGAGATTTATGGAGTCTTTTTCAGCAAGTAGCAAAATTAGCCTCTTCACCTTTGACAGACCTGTGTGCTGCATCTTTTCTGAACAGGTAAAATCCCTTGTATTAACAATGTTCCTTGGGGAGCATCTTTTTCCTGGTACCCTTTCATATCCTATCATCTTCTGGGCTCAAAGACCATGCAGTAATTAAACTCAGAGAGTGACCTTAGCAAGGAAAGACTTTAGGGTATATTTATATTTAAATTCTGCATATGTAAAAGAGGGTTTTTTTACAGTGTAATCTGCTTCTAAAATTAACATTTATCTGTATTGAGTTTCTGAAAAACTATTTTTATGCTGGATTTCAATAACTGTCCATATATGATTTATAATTGTTTTAGAGTGAGATACTGTATTTAACCCTCCTAACATATAAGAAAATATCGCCATCTGTTGCTCCGTGCAGTAAGTGCAGCTACTTGCTACAGCCGCTGTTCAATTTTCATTGCCCTCTGCATACCTCTGCTGTTACAAGAATTCAGTTGTTTTCAGAAAAAGCTGGGCTATTCCTGTTCCACACTAGAGTAGCTTAATGAATTTCAATGAACTTACACGGTAAAATGTTGAAACAAGCATAATACTTTTATTTTTCAATAATGAGGTTGGTTAACGATTTATGGGAATTATGTCATTGAGCAAAGGGTGATTTCTTTAACTATTAGAGATTAAGTGTTGGGATGGCTAACCACCAGGCTGCTGAGAAAAAGCAGTGCATTTAGTGCTGTCACTGTTGCTTAAAAATCTTAACTTGATGCCATAATGAAACAAATGGCCTGAAGTGACTGTTGTGGTAACACTTTAGAATTTGCAATACAGAAGAACCTGGAAAGGATGATAATTCTTCTAATTATCATGCTCTTTCTAAATGTGTAATACATAATATCTAAGAAAGACTTTTATATTTTTATATATTAAAATTTTCCTGTTTCTTTTTTTCACTCAGCTACTTAGGGTCAACATTTAATCTCTTAATGGCCAAGAAAATAAACACAAAAAATTCCATGCAAAACAAAAATCCTTCAACTCCAGATAAAATGCATGGCATTTAGAGTCTTCTGCTTTATTCAGTTTATTCCAATTAGCTTGCACACTTCTAATTTCTCAGGTCAAGTTGTACTGTATTCTTGTTTTGCCAATAAGTCACACGCAAGTAGCATATGAAGGTATAGAAGGCTAGAGAAATTTGATTGCATTTAGGAGGATTGTTGGTCTTTTAAACTCAACCGCCTGCATTTAAAACTTTGCTTTTGAATTCTTACAGACATCCATCTGATGGGACAGGAGATGGTGCAAACTAGATTTCACAAGAGGAAAGCAAAAATCTGTGATTAGTGCAAATTTAATCCATTCTCTCAAAAGCACTTTTTAATCTTATTCCAGTTCTGACTTACTGATTAAATGTCTCCTGCTTTAATTTCCCCATCCTAATCCTCCCTATTCTTTCTCAGTCTTCTGTTAGTTCCCAATTCCAAATAACACCTTATTTCATTCCCTCTAGTTTTGATCTGTAACTTCTTGAAAATTTGACAAATAATATCACTCAGCATGTGCAACCAGTGGGATAGAAAAGCTACAAATAGTTCAACACTGATGCCAGCTTGGTCTTATTATTTTTTGTTAATAATCTGTCATTTCCAAAAGGCACAGGCAAAATGCCTTGTTTACAAATATGGGCAGCACAATCTCATCAGGGTGTCACAAGGCTTTTATTCACAAAGGCTAAGTTTACGGATGCTAATCTACAACCAGCAAAAATGAGCTTCCTCTTACGATTTGTCCATTGGGAACTGAATGGCTGTATTAACCCCAGAGGCAGTCTAGGAAGATGAGCCTCGTTAGATTAAAGCTAGTTTTTGTGGATAGCCACTGTAGAAATACCACAATAGTATGTAATCTATATGTATCTGCCTTTAAAGTATTTTATAGATCTTTCTCTGTAATGCTAAAATTTATGGATCACAGCTGCTCATATGACAGTTTCAGATTACTTACAAATAATGATCTATATAGTTTTCCATATTGTAATTTTTTTCTTCTATTTCTTCCTCCAGCTCCTTATTTAGTTTTTTCTTCTTCAAAAGTAGTAGAACATCTGTCCATGGGAAGTCTGGCCCCAGCTGTATTTGCCTTGTACTTCTATAACCAGCTATGAATACAAAGATACATACAGTTGTTACTAGATACTATTTTGTTACCGTTGTAAAGGGTTAGCTACAAAACGTTGCTAGAGTATTGACAAAAATGAACTTGTATTATTGTATAAAAATCCGTATGAATCTTACTTTTTGAAGAAAGTGTGGTAATTTTGAACATTTATCCCAACTTTACATTCTCCAGAATGTTTTCTGAACTTTAAAGATGTAGTTATGATTGTACCTTTTCCCCTCTCTCTGTATCCCAGACCTGAAGACTAATTCTGAGACATAGATACTAGCAAAATTATAGGATTATTCTAGGTGTACATCATAAATTAGATCTGAATCTATTTTATCCATTTCTGTTATGTATTTTCATTCTAATTTTCTGCTGTGCCTGTATCTGTTGATATCTGTACCTTTTCTGTTATTGATGCTATGAGAGTTACACATATATCTAAAAGAAGAACACACTGATACTGCCTGCTGTGCACGGCTTTCCAATATGATCTTGGATGCTCTAAGTTGCAGGAGAACATCAGTGAAAAATGTCCATTTTAAGCCAGGGTAAATAAGGAACAGAAACGTGAAGTAAGATAGCACATTTGTACCGAAGCTGAGTGGAGTCAGTCTTCTGACTTTCCACTTTAATCAGCGTATTTATGGCTTTTCTCAGAATATATGAGAGCGTTGATGTTTCTTAAGCATTAAAAATTCCTTTTAGTAATTATTTTTCTTGCTTAGATCACATGTTATGAAACGAAGACTTTCCTTATTCATAAGCTGAATTCTAACATTTTCTTCAGAAGACTTATTTTTGTATGGTGAAGAAGGCCATGTCCTTTAGGGTAAAATATAAGATTTATTTTCCTTCAGCTCATCAGTAAAATTGCATCATTTATTTGCAGTTTTGCCACCCTTGAATGTAATAATTTATCATCTAGAAGTGACACACAAAGAATATTACTATCTGCTTATTAACACAGCTACTACCTACGACTTAACCCTTCAGTTCCCAACATCTTGCAGGGTTTTTTAGCCTGATAACTAGTCATCATTTCCACACAAAACGGGAACGCAGCCAGAACCAGAGGATGATGTAGACATCTAAGTGAGATTCAGACACATATGTTCAAAACTTGATCTTGAAAACCTCTACGGAAATTAAGCCTAGAAAAGCCATAAGACAACAAATATGTCCTTTTTCTTACGTTACCACTCAAGATCATTGTCATGGGAATGCAAACAGGGTGTTGTACCTGCCAGAAGATTTCTGGTAAGACACATTGTGGCAACAACATTTCAGCTCATTCTCAAACACTTGCTTCCACCTGTTAATGCTGCCATGGTCGCCAAATTGTTTGAAGAAAATGACCCAAGCTAAAATATGTAAATACAAAACAAAACAAAACCCATACAAACATGCAAGAAAACCCCCAGCAAACCCCCCCATGACAGGATAATTTCACTGCTCTAGTTTAGAGAATAGTCCTACAAACAGTTGGACCAAGTTGCGCCAGGGGAGGTTTAGATTGGACATTAGGAAAAATTTCTTCACTGAAAGGGTCGTCAGGCCTTGGAACAGGCTGCCCAGGGCAGTGGTGAAGTCACCATCCCTGGGGGCATTTAAAAGACGTGTAGATGTGGTGCTTAGGTTTAGTGGTGGACTTGGCAGTGTTAGGTTTGCATTTGGACTCGATGATCTTAAAGGTCTTTTCCAAC
This sequence comes from Pelecanoides urinatrix, assembly GCA_013400755.1. NCBI lineage: Eukaryota > Metazoa > Chordata > Aves > Procellariiformes > Procellariidae > Pelecanoides > Pelecanoides urinatrix. The sequence goes on from VZTQ01004462.1 coordinate 416,531, forward strand.
CTACATGATTCTATGATTAAAAATGGTCACAAGCAGCTGGTGACAGAGCAATGGGGGGACTTTTTTGACTATATCCTTATGCCTTGATTCTGCACGTATTCTGTGAATTCTTTTCCCTTGACATGTAGGTGGACCCACTGACTGAAACAAATGTCAGAGCAACTTAAGAGATAAGGAAGACTATTTTAAGTAACCTTATAAAAAAGAAAATTCAGCAACTTAACAAAGGAAACGACAACAAAGTCAAATTATTCCAGAATCTGTTGAAGTCAGAGGTGCAGAAGCTAGAACAATTCATTAATGCTCCATGCAAGAAGATCTGAATTATTTTAAGAGCACTGTATTTGCATTTTAGATATAGCAGAATGAACTAATTATGAAATGTATGCGTCAAAGATTTCAATTTCAGGCTTGACTTTACTTTTGAGATTAATTTTTTACTTTATCATTTTTGCAGGCAGTTCAGTGGACAGCCTTATTTGAATGTTACTCATTGTTCAGTGATGTATGAAGTGTATTTAATCAATGTGAAGAAAGTAATATTAAACTATTATCAGAATCATCAAATGTTCAAAAAAATCTCAAAAGGAAGGTCAAAAGGTAACATCTCTGCTAACAATATGAGAAACAACATATTTAATTTATTCTTTACATCCAAGTTTTTCATGGCATATGTATTATCCTTTTTCACATAAAATTACAATGTGAAATGTGTTTTTTTTATCCACTTGGTTAAAAATATTGTATATATAGTGCATCAAATAAGTTTAGCTAAGATCTATTTAAACAACTATTTTAGATGGTTGGCTGCAAAAACCTTTGATAGGACAGCCCTTGTGATCATCATCATTAAATCATTTGTCAGTGTGTTACTCATTACAGAATAAGGTAATTGCCAACAAGGACAATTATTTCAATAATTCACATGTTTCTGCAAGTATTGCAAACCCTCTTTATTAAGATCCAAACCTGATCTTAACAAAACCATCATGTGAGCCTCTATTTTGTCCTTTTTAATCTTTTCAGGGTCAGCAGCATAATGAAAAACATGTCGTCTTAGTTTTGAACATGACAGCTAGGCATGAGAAACTATTTGTCCAAAAGCTATGAATGAGAAAACCACTCATTCTCCAGCCAGCAGTTCCAACCCCGTTGTCCAGCGTTGCTCCATGTCAAGCACACACGGGATCTCAGTCCCTGTCCAAACAACCAACGACCACCTTCTAAGAGCATTTTCACAGAAGGTGCCGTAGGTTGAAAGGTCGTGGATATAAAGCCAGGACTCTCTCAATGCCACCGCAGACTTAATCTCAGTGGGTTAGGCGAGTGTGCAAGGCACCCCACGCCAGCCCAAAGGAATGAGAGCTATGGCAACGGGCAACACTTTATTGACAAACTCAGACAGGAAATATTTATTTTCCATATTCACTGCCTCACACTCATGGATCGTATAAACAGTAATGGAGCAAGAAATATTAAAAAAAAAAAAAATCCTCCCAAGTGCTATATGGTTTGCACTTTCTATGTCAAGGAAGGCATCAACTCTGGCTCAGAAGTCAAGTTACTTCTGGAATGAACAGAAGGGATTTGAAGGAAGAGATTATGTGCATGCAAACCTTTGACAAGGTGAGATATGCTCAAAGGGTAATTTTCAATATCTGCTTGAATGAAGAAACACATTAATTACATAATAAAAAGTGGTGACTTTTGCAAGTGTGGCTTTTGGAGTAAGTTTCTGATTAAATTATGGATAACTGGTTTTTTTCCTAGTTGAAGATGTACTCGAGTTGAAGTTAACTGTGTTTAAAGAAATTAAATTTATACCACTATTAAAATGAATTGCTGTCTCCTTATTGTCTTCTTAATACACTTGTGATATCTCATCCAATAATAGCTGATATCTTTGCTTTTATCTCTATCTCCATTACATCAAACTTGCAGTTTCATAGGCAGGCATAAAGCAATCAAAAATCTTGACTAGGGACTTCTGTAATGAATGGGCTATTAAGAATTTTGCAGTACTTCAAGTGGCTAGTAAAAATGCTTTCAGCGAAAGAGCAAAACATTACTTGAATTTGATACATTAGCTTCAACAAACCTCAATTTTTGCTTTGACTTATTAGTGTGTTGCAGAGAACACTGTATATATTTAAAGTTAGCCTCACACAAGTATATTGTAAACGTTTATACAGAGCAATGACATCCGATATACAAGAACACACAGGCTGACAGGCAACAGAAAATATTTCTAGCTTCTCAACCTTGGAACCAATGAACGCGCAAAAACATCTGAAGTTTCAAAGTATTTCACAGGATCTATTACATCTTATGTATGACCTTCATTCTGCAAACACAGCAAACGCCTTTTAAACATCACTACCATGAAGAGTTTCCTTGGCTTGCAGAAATCAAGCATAACTAAGTCTTTTCAGGATTAGGGTTATACTATCTTGCAGAATACTTTGCCTTCTAATTTTATGATCAGAGGTGACTGTACAGCATCCCTGGTGAATGGTACTATTAGAAACACGTCCAGCTATTTTAAACCATTTTTAATGTGACTGGCATTTTCCCCCTTTTTCAATGAACATTGAGCGTACATAAGTTACTACCGTCTCCTTTCCTTCCCCTCGTGTAATTTTGTTACCTTAATTTGAATAGGTGCATTGGCATTTGAAGGCTACTAAAACTACATAGCCTGACAGATAACAGCCACCTACTCAAGCAGACAACTTCTGATTCAATTCCTGATTAATTATTTTATTGAGTTAATCTATCAAGTCTAGATTTAATACAGTTGTAAAATTTCATCATTTAGAGTCCAGTTATGTCACCCTAAAACACTCCAAGTTGTACTTACTGATTGCTAATTGCAACAAGTACGTCAATGTGGCTAAGAACGGAGCTGTATTCTTCAAGCAATACAACTGCTGTTGCTGTAATTTAAGGTTACTGGGTATCTAAAAAAAAACCATACCAAGTTGCTAAATGCAAATTATTTGTATGAAAGGATATCAGTGGGCTAAGCTCATCCTGTGCTCATAAAGTATCTCTTATCGGTGACTTTATTTGACTTACAGGTGAACATCGATGGTATAAACAATAGAAAAAAAGTTTCTCTAAAAAGCTAAACACTCAGTATCATGCTCTTATGGAAATAGCAGTCTCTGAAAACTTGGTGTTTCAACTTTAAAGGTCAATAGAGCAAATCCCAAAGCTTCACTATGTTTCTTGTCTTTTATCAAAACTACAGACTATTTTCATTTATCCCTTTTCAAATAGCAGCCTTCACATGATATGTCTGGATGGCATATTAAACCTACTCCGCTTTGTTAGATTTAGCATAAACTAAACAAACTACCACATATGCTATTTCTTCTTGCGCTGCAGTTACCACATTAAATTCTCCATTTGGAAGGCTGGGCAACATGTATGTTATCTTGTTCCACAAGGGATTCTCTGCTTTGGAATGTGTCTACTGGCCAGGTTTCATTGTCCCCTCATGCTTCTCCCCTCACAGCCATCTAAAAAACATCGGTAAGTCTTGGAAAGTTACAACGGAAGATGATTATGAAGTAGTTAAAGTAAAATTTCTTCCATTCTTTCATCAGATTTATTGTGAAACTAGAGGTGGGCAAGTTGAAAGTCTGGATTCTGAAGATTGAAGTCTGCATTACGTTCAGATACAGCTTCTACGGATAGTTTGAAAACATAACCCGAACTGTAACAACACCCTGATTCTGCAGCTGATCATGTGCTTAAAAGAGGCCCCCCTTTCTTAGATACACAAATATAGAACTGAGTTAGAAATTTCATGGAAGTATACTCAATTTCATTATGTATGCAAATTTACATTTGATTTATCACTTAAATGACTTAACAGAATATTCTGCCAGAATTGTCTTATAATGTCAACTATACTGACCACTTTCAGACAGATGCAGCATATTAAACTTTCTCTTTAGATTCTTTGCTACATAGATCTCAGGCTCATAAAAGTTCATTGAATATTAGATGTACCTCAGTTACTTATCCTGGATCACCTTGAAATCCCTGGAATCAAAACTGAAGTTGAGGCATATTTTTCTTTGAGATATATGATTTTTACTAATAGAGAGGTTTCCTTACCTTCCATAAGTTTCTGTGAAATTCTACAGGCTTTAAGAGTCTCACTTTTCTTCACTGAAATATAATTTAGATATATGAGAGTTTCAGTTAAATTCTCAGAAATTATAATATCTCCAAATCAGAATATAATTTATTTGTGACACCAGACATTCAAACTTTTTAGAAAAAGTATTAGAAAGTTGTAGAGGAATAAACACTATGATACTCAAATTATCATGTTATTTTAATATAATCTCATGTTTAAAATAAAAGACAATCTGAAGTAAAGGATCTTAAGGAAATATCAATTAAAATACTTTTTGCTAGCAAATATCAAAGAAAAACTGAAGAAGAGCCCACACACTTGCTATGACATTTACACGGGATGAAGGGGTCGAGGGATGTTCACAGAGCCTTGTAAAAGAACATTGCAACAGTGCAGATCAAACAGAACAGCTGAAAAATGCTGCACTCTACTAAGAAGCAGCTAGAGCTTTTGTACAATTTAGGTACAAAAAAGTAGTGAATTGTTGTGGATATATTTTATTTCTTCAGCTTTGGTTTAGCAAACCAGATATGAGAATTCATTTTGCTTTGTTTTCTGTTTGTTTTTATCTTCACACTTGACTATAGGTCAGGGTAACTGGAACTAGGACAACTTTACTTCTAGAGAAGTAAAAGAAATCTGTTCTGGAAGCAGAAAGAAATAATTGAGAAAATGTGAGTCTATTTATCCTATTCATTTTTTATTGGATTTATTAAATTTGATCAAATATCTTTGCAAAATTCAGAAGAGATTTGCTACTTTGGCAAGAAATGAAAGTCAGCAATTGAAATGAATGTAAAACTAACCCTCAGAAAAAATTCACTTGAAATAAATGCATTTGAAAGTGACTGTAGTTGAATTCTCCTTAGCAGTTCGAACATTGCCAATATAGAGCCAAATAAGTGTAAACTGACTCTGTAAAATATGAAGCTTTGCCGCAATTGTCTACAGAAGGGCAACTGAAATTCAGACCCTCAGATTTTTTTTTTTTTTGTACAGAGGATATATTCAGGCTTATTTTAGATATCTGGTGGGTTTTGATAGCAATGTATACAGTGCACATTATCGCACTGCATGCTTTAGTGTGATGGACAAGAAACCGATCTATGTGAGGTTATGAATACTGCCTACTGACCTTATCATGTGTATTTATTGCTTCAATTGATTGATTTATAGCTTGACTTAAAGATTAATCCATTGCAATCAATGAGAATTAGACATATAAACATATTTTTTAAGAAATCAGTCCATAAAGCATCCAGCTGAGCCTGGCATACTAGTTTTGGTGTGGATGGCCAAGATGAGGACCCAGATCACCAACTGCAGCATTAAACCATTTTCTCTTACTCTCTAGAGAGGAGTCCATTTTTAAAGTGTGATTTGGAAAGCCATTTGAAACACTCATTTATTGAAACTATTCTTGCCTATGTTATTGTCTTGAGTTAATAAATCCCTGGTATGACAAACTGTTCACATATAGTTACTCATTCTTTGTTCTCTTACACACCCTTACTACAGTAGCTACAAGCTACTACTTTTGGTTTATGAACATTGCACTTTGTGACCAAAGTTCTCAAAAGGAAAGAGGTGCATAAAGGGGATAGATTTGGATGAGCAGATAAGCAGTTCTGACACTCAGGCAACAGAAATGAAAGGCCTTGTCTAAGTTCTGTTAGGGGATTTTAATTTATATACCTTAGTTTCCAATATACAGAAAGGCAGAGAGATAGGCTTTAGCTGAGTTGGCTTGCTGGAGACTGCCCAAACTTTGATGTTGTACATATTTACAATAGGAAGCAACAGTCACAAACATGGTTAGAAGACGGTCCTGTGGTTATTATCTCAAAGATACTGTGGAAAATAAGTTGTACTTTCTACAAATCCCAGAATGGGGAATATAAGGGTCTCTGACCTAGTTGTTTCATTCCAGGAGCCTAGCAAGAATTGCAATAGGATTAAACAGCTGCATCCTCAGCCCAGACAAAATGAAGTCTAATCCATGTACCGTTACCTGACAGTCTTGGAGAAATCCAAAAGTCCACATGACAGTACAGAGAAACTCAGAGATTTAAATGAACCTTGCAAGTTATTTGAAGCTATTATGTCAATTTTTAGTTTATGTTCATTTTGATGGTTAGTTGTTTTTAGATACTTTTCTTTGCATGGAAGATGTAGGAAAGTACCTAATATAACACTCAAAGGCTTATATTACACATTCCTGATGAGTCATAGCTCAGACTCAGTAAAACTGAGTTGTCCCAAATTTTTTGTCTCCAATGTCTATATATCTATATAAGGACAAAACCTTTTCACTTAATAAATATATTTTATATAATAACCAGATCCAAACAATGCTCAAAGTCTGATTTAAATGAGAAGAAGCAATTCATTCCTGTTCTTATCTTGACTTACTTAAGCTACCTATTATAACTCATAGCTAAGATTTATAATCTTAATCTTGATTTAAATTTTTAATACACAAGTTTATAAGATGTCCTACAAAACTGGTGAGATGTGACAATATCTAATTTAAGCAAGATTAAATAAGTTAGTTAGAGTTCATAATAAAAAAAAACCCCATGGGTTTAAAATTATCCAAAGAGATCAAAGTAGTTTAGATAAAAATTACAGTTATAATGAATTTTCCTTATTGTTATAACTTTCACAATTAAAAAAAAAGTTTACAATATACCCACCAAAAAACCCATGAAGCTTAGTCTGGTTTTGAGCTTTTTAAAGCGCTATAACATTTTATAACAGCTCCCAGTCCTCTCTTACACTAAATAATAGTCTGTTGGGGTATGTATCAATGCACAGAAATCCACACAAGTCCATCAGTCACACTTACATGCATCTCTAATTCCTTAAAAGGGGACAAGCTAGTTACTTGTGCTAGGTTCAGTGTACGGAGCCAAGACTGAAATTTGTACTAAGAATTCATAGCAAGTTTTTAAAAGCCTAAAACATGTTGCAGATTGACATCACTGTTTGTCTTCATATTTCTATTGGTTCAGGAATTATTGCAAAATAATCTCTCTTGAGCTAAGAAGAAAGCTGAAGTTATTCTTTGCAGATGCTTTATTCATAGGAATGAATGCTATTTCACAACAATTTTCTTTCAATGTAGGCAACACTGAATTTGCAATTATTTTTTAAGCTGGTATTGGAGTAAAAGGTGTTAAAAAGAGAATACATTAGTTTCACTGTTAGGAAGCTGTTGCAGTGTAATCCTGTCAGTTTTAATTCCTTGAACTAAGTTGTGCGCTGCCCCCATTTCTCTTGACTCAGAGCACTGCCTGTAACTTATCGGCCACTCGCTGATTTACATACTTCAGCTGGAAATTAGTCCTTATCTTTATGTTTCTTCTGTTCCTAACAGCACTAGAAAGAGGCTCTCAAACCAGACACTCAATAGCAATGAGTGTACTCTATGGTTCTGTGAAGTTTCTGCCAAGTTTTCTGTGTTATTATTAATGAACATATTAATTAATAATAATGAACATATTAAAGAACATATGTCAAAAGATCTTTACAGAAAACCCTGTGAGACTGGCAAATTTCAACACCTGGTGAATTTTTATAGCCAATTTATAAACCTTGTGTGTTGCAAATGAAAAGCTGACGTATTTAAAACTATACTGAATTAATGACTGCAGTTACAGTAACTATACATATGCAAAACCCCACAGAATCTCTTATATGTTTGTAGTGTCACCTGCCTCTGAGGGTTTAGCAGTCTAATTTCTTGCAGCCAGCACTAGGTGGAGACGGTGGTTCACACAATGCTTCCCAACAGGCACTTGTCAGCTGCTGAACCACAGTTACTGCCAGCTAACATGACTTCATTTTTGTATTCAGTTCATTACAGATTGCAGGGTTACAATTGTTTGGGGATTTTTTAGTAGTTGTCTCAAAGAAAGTGAAATAAAATTACTCATACTTTGAGTAGCTAACAGGTCTCCCTGAATTTCTTTCACACACGTGTATGCACATGTAAATCACAAAGCTCAAAGCAAACTATAAACAAAGTGCCAGAGTTTTATTTCCAGGCTTAATATGTGTGAAATTTATTTAGTAACAGTAACTCTGATCATATTTTTATTTGAGCCATAAGAAAAATCCTTACCCATGTTTTGAAATTTACTTTTTTTGTGAAATTGAGGATTCTTTTGAAATTCCTGGAAATAAGCAAAAAAATAAACCCATACGTGTTAGTTTACTTTCCCCACGTGAAGTCAATATATTGAACCTACCACAGTATATTTAATTGTCCTTACCACAGATCGGTCTCCCAATTAGCAGCTAAAGAGAGTTCTCACATGCCAGTCAGGAACAATGATTGGTATCACACATCCCATCCCTCTCTTTAGCTTCATGTGAACTAGTTTTGAACAGTTAGGGACACTAAAAGAGAAAAGCTAAAAGGGAAGATTATTGCATGCAACTAAACAGCTGCCAGAAGACCACTTTGTAGATATTTGGGTTAAAATTTAAGAAGTGGCTAGTGATTTAAGAAGGTGTATGGCATCAATGTGAGACAGCATGTAATTAGCAGAAAGTAACTACACAGTACAGCCAGCAAATCTGACATATTTGAATTATAAAAAGTTAAAACTGAGGCATATAGTAAGTCCCTTTATTTAGGCTGCTGTTTAAGACAAAAGCAGCTGTCATTCCTGTGCTGGTATACTATCTCCCTGTTGTCTGAAAGATGAGACCTCCTGACAATGATGTTGTTTTGACTTAAAAATCATTTAAACACGCTGAACCGGAGAGTGGGCTAATTTCCCAATGGCAATCAAAGTTCAAATTTTGAATTTGGCTGAGCCTAGCTGTAGCTGACTGCAGTCTATGCAGCCATGCTGGGACAATACATAGAATCTTAGAATAGTTTGGGTCGGAAGGGAACTTAAAGATCATCTAGTTCCATAGGCAGGGACACCTTCCACTAGACCAGGTTGCTCAAAGCCCTGTCCAACCCGGCCTTGAACACTTCCAGGTGTGGGGCATCCACGACTTGCCTGGGCAACCTGTTCCAGTGCCTCACCACCCTCCTGGGGAAGAATTTCTTCCTTATATCTAATCTAAATCTACTCTCTTTCAGTTTAAAGCCATTACCCCTTGTCCTATCACTACATGCCCTTGTAAAGAGTCCCTCTCCAGCTGTCTTGTAGGCCCCCTTCAGGGACTGGAAGGCTGCTGTAAGGTCTCCGTGGAGCCTTCTCTTCTCCAGGTTGAAAAACCTCAACTCTCTCAGCCTGTCTTCCTAGGAGAGGTGCTCCAGCCCGCTGATCATCTTTGTGGCCCTCCTCTGGACTCGCTCCAACAGGTCCATGTCCTCATTATGTTGGGGCCCCAGAGCTGAATGCAGTACTCCAGGTGGGGTCTCACAAGAGCAGAGGGACCTGCTGGTCAGGCTTCTTTTGATGCAGCCCAGGATACGTTTGGCTTTCTGGGCTGCAAGCGCACGTTGCTGGGTCATGTTGAGCTTCTCATCAACCGACACCCCCAAGTCCTTCTCCTCAGGGCTGCTTTCAATCCATTCTCTGCCCAGCCTGTATTCGTGCTTGGGACTGCTCCAACCCATGTGCAGGACCTTGCGCTTGGCCTTGTTGAACTTCATGAGGTTTGCCTGGGCCCACCTCTCAAGCCTGTCAAGGTCCCTCTGGATGGCATCCCTTCCCTCCAGCGTGTCGACCGCACCACACAGCTTGATGTCATTGGCCAACTTGCTGAGGGTGCACTCAATCCCACTGTCCATGTTGCTGACAAAGATGTTAGACAGCGTTGGTCCCAATACCAACCTCTGAGGAATGCCACTTGTTACTGGTCTCCACTCGGACATCGAGCTGTTGACTGCAACTCTTTGAGTGCAACCATCCAGCCAATTCCTTATCCACTGAGTGGTCCATCTGTCAAATCCCTATCTTTCCAATTTAGAGACAAGGATGTTGTGCGGGACAATGTCGAATGCTTTGCACAAGTCCAGGTAGATGACATCAGTTGCTCTTCCCTTATCCACCAACACTGTAACCCTGTCATAGAAGGCCACTAAATTTGTTAGGCATGATTTGCCCGCAGTGAAGCCATGCTGGCTGTCACCAGTCACCTCCTTATTTTCCATATGCCTTAGCATAGTTTCCAGAAGAATCTTGCCGGGCACAGAGGTGGGACTGACTGGCCTGTAGTTCCCCAGGTCTGGCCAAAGGATCCTCTTGAAAACATCTGCTCCAGTTAGCAGAGCCGTAGTAAGTGTTTGGCAAATTTCACTGGCAGACTGCTGCTGTTTGATCACAAACTGGCTGGAATTAATACAGACTGGGCTGATTTCTTTGATTTGCACTATTGCATCTTTCAAAGAGAAAAGGAAGAGAAATATTGATTATTACTGTGCTGGTAGAAGCTGTTCATTACTTTTGTTCAACAGCGAGAAAGATGAATTGGCCTCACCTATCTGAGACCCCTTCGAGGTATCCAGCTCTAAGAAGTGGATGTACTAAAATTTGCTGATTGATATGATAGACAGCACATCCAAACTAAGAAAATGCAGGGTTGTTTTTCAAGCAAGCAAGATAATAGTTCTCAGACAACATGACGCTGTGGTCTGTAGCTGTCCTACAGCTTTTTGCCTAGTGTAAAGGGGGAAAGAGAGTTGGGCAGGCTCTTGAGGGTCAGAAAGTCAGTGGCTGAGGTCAGTTAAATATACCTTGACCTCCCTGGTAATCATTCACCAAAATTATCTATAATATAATTTACTACTGGAAGTAAGGATCGTCTATCATTAATTAATATGTGCTTCCATCTGATTCCATTTAAGTACTCATAACTTAATCAGGATTATGAGTTTTTCTGGCTATTTTGGAAATGAGAAGGCTCCTACCAGTTTTAATTTAAATTCATTAATTTTCTTTGTTATCTTTAAAACATATTATCAGTACTGACATCTATCCTGAAAACAAATGCCTAAGCATACCTGATCATATGACATGGACTAAAGAGGACTTCTGAAGGTCCTAGTCAGGGCATGGAGGATTTGTTTATAATTTGTGATGCATACTGAAAAAAATCCAGGCTGTCCTTCCAGAATATTTTACCACCAGCTTATTTCAGTCTTCAATGGCTTACAAATGAACAACAACAACAATCTAGCTTTTTTTCTTAGTTCCATTTTTTCAATGACTTATTCATATATTTCATAATATTAGATTACCTCTTACTAAAAAACCTGAATCTCGTTCTACTTTTCTAGGGGGAATTGTTACAGTCCCAGTATCTTGGGGGAAACAAGCAGATACCTATTCAGCCACCCACCTGTACTGAGTGGTTTGTTATATTCAAGCAACTACAGTGTTTCTTTATAATTTGCAGTGATTTTGCATTGCCAGAGTCTCTGTTAAACTAGGTAGTTTGCATTTGTCTTTTTTTAGCCTATTTCTGAAGTATGGTTATTCCTGATGTGCTCACAGTACCTTCCTTTACTTCCTTTTCAAAGAGGAAGAGGTAATTACATGCAATCCGTCTTCCTGATAATAAAAAACTTCACAAGCCATGCTGGGTGTGTATATTAGCAACAACCAGAGGATAGGGGGGATAAAAGACCGTCAGAGAATCCATGATAGGATATGGAGAGTATCAGGGTAACCACACGCTTTGGACTTTTGGTGACAGTAGAATGAATTTCAGAGCAGTTTGAGTTTAAGCACTCTGAATAAGATGTAGATATGCCTGTTTGCTAGGATGAACTCCTTTAAAGCCAGCTGTGAAATAATTACTTCAAAAAACAAAAAAACAAACTCCACTTCTTTCCCATATTTTCTGAGGAGGCTCCCCTTGCATGGGGACAGTAACATGAATTTCTTATGTGGAAAGACACACATGAAATAAAGGATTAAAAATAAAAGCTTTCAAGGTTTAAAATGAGGACCCTTCCATCTTCTATCAAGAAAAAATTATATTCTTTCTAACACTGCAATGAAGCAAACTGCAGTGTGGTATATAATTTGAATATGATACTGTATATAATTACTTTAGTGAATCCAAAGTAGCCCAATTAGCATGTCTTTGATAAACACGTATGAAAAAATTAACAGATTAGGACTTTGTTATTGCCAAGGACAAATGCTTTTCTTCAGTTATTCAGAAAAAAAATGTGCATTGCTGTGTGCAAACTTTCTCTGTCTTTAGTTTCCTTGTGTTTAATAGACTAAAGTTTTCAAGTCTGGGTAAAGTTGCACTTTGAATTCTGTAGTGAAGAGTAGTCAGATTTTCAAAGACCTTTAGTGAGGAGCCTAGAAGTCAGCAGAAACTGTAGGTGCTCTGGAAAATCCAGTCACTTTTTGTATTAGGCTTGAAAAGATAGACTTTACTCTGAGAAATCTAAGCTAAAATAAACCCACTCATGGAAATTATATACTATATTTCATATTTATAAAATATAGCCGTTTCATGAAATCTGATGGAAACTAATACTTCCCTTCTACATGTAAGCCATGATATTTTTCACATATCTGGTATTATGCTACTTACAAATATGTCTCCAAATATACTTGACTAAAGTATTCTGGACTCTACATGCAGGGGCTGAGGAAGAAGGAAAAAATAAAATCCTTTCCCTTTTACCTATAAAGAAAATCTTCAGGAAAGGCCATTGCTTTTTGAGATCTTCCTTTTGCTTCTTGCCATAGCTATGAGTTAACCTCCACTAGAGAAGTCCAGTATAGCCGAGGGAGAGACTTTGGCTTTGTTCTGTTTTCCATTTATAAGGTTGAGGTGGGGAGGCAACCCAAAGGGGTGATGACACACCCACTTCTGTAGGGTTGAAAGGAGGCATCAAGCAGTGAGAGCTGACGGAGTTTGGAAAACAAACCCAGTACACGGAATCTCAAGTAGCTATCTGGGGTGCAGATACTCTCAAGCAAACAATGCGTGGCACATATGCTATCCATGCATCACTTGCATGTTAATCACCTCCTTCTCATACAGTCATGTTCCTGCTCCTGGTCACAGTTCCCTCCACACACACTTACTCCTTCATGCTGTGTATAGTCTAAACTGTTTTTTCTTGCAGATTATTTCCAGATTACATATGAAGCCACTTGTAGATATCAATCAATATTTAAGAGAGTTAGACATAGCAGGAATATAGTAAAGGACAGAAGCCTAATCAGAAAATACTTAGGCATGAGGTCAAAGAAAGAGGGGTTGTTATCCAGTGGAGTATAAGAGAAGTATCTGTATGCCCAATAGACCAGTGGGGACAAAAGCAGTCTAAGTGCTCAGCTGAAATATGTGAAAAATAACAATACAACAACAGTGCCAACACTGACAGCTATATACACGAACAATGAAAAGGACAGTAATCTCAAAAAATCCACAGCCTTCCAGTATGGGGTTAAATTCCCACCCATACAATCCCTACAAAACCCCCAAACAACAAAAGGCACCAGGTCAGCATTCTCACCTGTGTTATCAGATACTCTTCAAGCCTTCATCAGCCATATATTCTATTCCCACACAGTATCATTTACAGTATATAAATACAATTACTCACATGCAAAAACTACAGCTACCTTACATTTTCAGAAAACAATTTATACTCTTACTGAAATTCTTGCTGAACTGAAACCACTGGCAAAACTCCCATTGATGTCAGTGCAGCCAGGATTTGAATCATGAACTTCAACAACAAAAGACAAAAAACACAGAACATATTCTATCTATAAGTAGAACTATTGCTCTGCATTTAACATAGTTACAAAAAGTCAGATGTAGTTCTGTGAAATAATGGTAAGGTGTTTTTTTTTAATGTGCATTACATACATTTTTTAATATATGGCGCAGTAAATAGTATAGAAGGTAAGGCATGTAAATTAAAGTGGGGGTGTGTCCCTGATAATTTACACATGCAACTGCTGCTAGATCCCTCTATATAAAAACATTTTAAAGAGGAAAAGAATTTGACTCATAATTTTTATTATACTGATATTCAAAGCTCTCCAATGCAGGCATAATAAGTGGCTTTTAAAATTTGTCCTTTCAGTTCAGACACAGGCTGCTTTGCTGAAACACGGCATTCCAGCCCCTGAAGATCTAATGCACTAATCTAATGCACTGTGGCTGACCTATTACAGATGATTATAAATTAGAGAAGTCCTTGTGTTGCTATAATTTTCTAGAGATTGCTTAATGCCAGACGGTAAAAAAAAAAAACCAAACACAAACGAACAAAAAAAGCCAAACCAAAACCCAAAAAGTGTAAACTACCATTTCTTCTGTCTATGCCAGATATAGCTCAGTTAAAAATGCGAATTCAGAGCCATAACCAGGGTACCCAATTTCGTTACTCTCCCATATGAAATTCACACCATAAGGAAGCAGAAACAAGTTTAGTTCTCTAACATAAAATTACAAGAGGGGCTGGATTCTGTGCTGCCTACCCTTGGGAGCTTTTGCAATTTTTCTACAATACCTATGCTCCAGTTACACATATATGAAATGAGGAAATTTTTTTCCTTTCTTTGAAAAGATGACAAATTCATTAAGAATTGTGAGATGCCATTATACGACAGCAATGTCATGCAGATATGTAGTTTAGAAAAACAAAAAAGTCATTACAGATAAAACTACAAAGTTTGTACTTTTGAATTGTTACTACTTTATTTTTGTTGGGTAAATTTTTTACGGGATTAGAGTGTGTTTGAAAATTAATAGCAATGTTCTTTTGTTTAATTTTATGCAGTTCTGGAAACCAAAGGAGCCTCAGGAATTAATTGTAGCCTTCTAATAAACACAATGATGTAATGACGTATTTAACATTACTGGGTTTTGTTTGATTCCAAATAAATTGCAATTTTTTTCTGATGTTATACTAAAACAATTACCATTTTGAAAAAGGATAATTAATCTACAATTTTTTCACATTAGATCATATATCTCTAAAGAGTGCCCACAGATTTGATGGTCTTCAGCTGCTGTGTATTTATTTTTCATTTTTTCTAGTGATGTACCGCCCCATCAGTGCTGACATTTAAATGAGTGAGTATTCAACACAAATGTGATCATTTGTATAGCATCCAATGCGGCACCATACTGAGATGATTGCTTCTGGGAGCCATCCATGGGTTCTCGAATAGGGGGGAAAAGCCAGGCAAAATTTTATCAATTTACATTTTTCTGTGATTAATTTTTATGCAAATAAGGGCCTGACCGTGCTCCCACCTCACCTGAATCATGCGGATCATCAAAGACAAATTGAGCATCACTTATTTAAAAAATAGGCTTTAAACTACTCTACAGCTGTGTTGGAAAATGCTAAGAGCAGGGCATGAACTTTTCTAATGTAACAGGAATAGATAAGAAAATGCTTCTTTTTGCATTTTTGTCCACACGGTGATAAAATGAATCTTAACAAAAACCTAAAAGTTGTCTTTGTTTTATATTCCTTATGCTCTTGTAAACATTTGACTATGGGAATGCTACACAAGGGGATTTTTCCAATTTCAGAATACAAACAAACAATACTTGCAAAAACCACATTGCTTAGCGATGAAAAAAATTGTATTGGTTAACATATTTAAAGCACATAGTTTATTTACATTTTTAGATAGAATCCAAGAAATCATCCAGTGGTACACTATAGTGGAAAAGGCCTTACATAAACAACCTTATAACATTAGAGTAAAAGCACACAAATAGGTAAGGTCTGTTTACAAATGAATACATTCTGCCTTATTGTACATACCTATATATATCTATATGCATGCGTCTGCCTATCATAAAATTGGAAATTTAGAGTTTGCTAAACAACAGGCTTTTAAAAGTAATTTAGGATTAGCAGGTTATACTGATGGACATTTTATAACTATTGATAGTAATACTGAAGAGTATAAGTGTGAAAAACTAATCTTGTTATTTACTTTAAAATAAATTTACATTTCTGTTCCTGTAGGAAAGCCACAAAACTGTTTCTTTATGGCATTAAGGAATAAGGCAATATTATCAGCCACAACTGTAATTTTTATAGCTGTAAGATAAATAGTACTCAGAAAAATGAACACTTATCCCTCTAATTTGCACTTGAAATTTGTATCCAGGTGTAAGAACGTGTTCTCATGAAAAGCATTCTCTCATAAAAGAGCTGAATTTTGAAAAGGCAGTTTCTCTTCAGAACTGTGTTCTGAAAATTGTGATACGTAATGTTTGTTCAGAGACTCATTTTACAAGTCTTTCCACAAATCAATATCCCTAAAGCTAATCTCAGAGGAGTAAATGTGATGTGTAATAGAGAAAAGACCATCTTTATCAGAGTTTGAAAAAAAGAGGCCCAGGTACCAGATGATCTTATGGCATTAGAGCAAAGAGTCCCCTTACATATTACACATGTGAAAGCTGTAATTTTATAGGTTTGATTAACCCACAATTTAATGAGTTACCTTTCATTAAGCTGTACAGCTGAATGTACATTATTTCATATCCAAATAGCATGTATGTTTACATACATGCAGATATGATCAATTTTATGCTCAGACCTTCCCCTTAAATTCTGCAAGTCCATAACACTTATTAAACCACTGACATAACGGGTGAGATCATAACTGTAGCAAAGCCAACAAGAGTCCTGATACTGTTCTCAGTAAATCCAAACCTCCATCCAGTCTCCAGCCTGCAGCTGAGAACACCACAACTGATGCTTTAAATACCTCAGACAATATGTGACCCATCATTTTTAATGTTTTTGTGTTCATTCCTCCGTCTCCCCCAGTTACAACCTTTAAGAAAGACTGTAGTGTGGTAAGTTTGGATCATATCTAACAGGTTGGTTATATAAATGATACAATTCAACTATTCAGAAAAAAATTGTGAAACCTAAAGCATTTGGAGTGAAGACAGTTAATTATTTAAAAAAAAAAAAAAGACTCTCTTCCCTGAAAAAACGGTGTTGAAGAAGACCAACTTATAAAGATAGCAAAACCTGTTTAAAATATTACAGGATCAATTGACTTATTTAGAATCCTACTAAATGGAACCAAGGTTAAAATGGTTACCATTCACAGTCTTTCAACAAGCTTTAGCATCTTCTATAGAAAATATCCTCTATGATTGCATTAATACATAAATACAATAAGAGATCTATCAAGTCCACCTTCTCGATATGACAGGTTTCTACATATTACTCTGTCACAGACACCCATATAATTTCTTATAAACTGTAGTCATGATGTCCTACTGGAATAGTTCTGCTATTATAATAAGTAATGTATGAAAAAGTACTATGCAGCAGCTTACAATGAGGATTCTGAATCAACTGAAAATGTTACAAGTGATATCCTGGTGTTTAATTCCAAATACTTATCACAATAATCTTATGGGATATAAGAGAGGCATAAAGAGATTATTTTACCAGCCACTGCCACACATTCTAGGATGGAAAATACCAGTTGTTTAATAGCATGTGATCATACTGCACACATTTTAGGGCAAGGAGTGGAAGGATTAGAAAACACAATGTATGCATATCTCTCCTCTCAAAGACCATTTGCTGGTGCTTCGCTTGCCATGGGAATGTAAAACAGTGCTAAAACCAAACAAAAAAAAGCACTTATATAACATAAATGTCTGTATTCCCAGTTACAATAAAGTGTGGGGAACAAAAAGAAGCAAAAATCTTGTTAGCCTAATAATTTCAGCCTAAAAAAGAAGTCAATAGGTATCCTTTAATTGAAACCAAGTAAGTAATATATATAAAAGGCTTTTCATATATATATATACACACACACATACACAGATTTCCTATACACATACATATGGATTACAAGGTCCCTTTTTTGGCAATCTAGGAAGTGGATGAGGAACTGTTAGCAGATATGTTAAGGCACACTGCTGGCATCCACAGGGCTGTCAGCTGAGGTGGTTTCAAGAGATTCAGCTGCAATTTAAAGTCAAAGGCAGTGGCCACTCTAATGTAGAAGACCTAGCGTGTCCCTTGCAGTAGTACATTGGCATCCCTTGGCTCAGAGATTGTGATGCTCTCAACTGCAGAATGGGCACGAGGGGACAACTGGATTCCAAGCACAGGGACCAAGCTTTGAAAAACAAAAATTCTTAAATAGTGCAAGAAGACGGAGGTATTGTGAAAGTAATTAAGAAGAGCAAAAGAAAAGGAAATGATCAAAGCAATACTGTTGTTGTGACATGTCCCTCCTTCCAGAAGGTACGTGGCAAGTTGCTCCATTTTTGCTGCTGAGGTACCGACCTTTGGTATTAGGCCCATGCACTGAAACCACAATGCTCAGAGGGAAGCACTGCATGGAAGACAACGGACTGTCTTTTCTGGGTATGAGCGTGGTGACCCAGAAGTGGAGGATCAAACTTAAATGTTCTTAAAATATCTTTTAGTGGGGTGGATGCTCCGAAAAATATCTTTTACTGAGGTTTTATGCTCAGGAAAAAAATAGGGGTATTGTGGAAAGATTTTGGAACTAGGTACAATAGTTGTTGGAGAAAATAAACAGGAATAAATTGGAAATGGAACTTTATGAATCTGGACAAAAAATATATAATTCTGAGATAAATATTTGGCTAAACTATTTCTCTTTTGCTCCCTTCACAAATTTTCCTAAACCCCTGTTGCTGTTACCTGGAATCTTAAATGTTTATTTTGGTGGAGTTATTAATATTTTACAGATTTTGCATATATAAATATTATCATGGGCTCAGCCAAGATAATGAGGCAAAAATAATGCGGGGTGGCTGTTGTTGCTAGAACAGATTTGTTGGAGTACTTTTGTACTGTGCAAGTGACTTTTGTTTGATAGTCACATTGCAAAATTATGAAAACATCATCATGTTTCCATTCATACTTATTAGATGAAATGGGGGAAATGTTACTTTGAAACATTTTGTATGACCATAAAGTAAAGGCTTAATTATGTTTTCAGGTTGCCTAATTTTTTTTCCCCCTTTTTGACATTTGAAAAACAGAATCAGGTCAATATATTTTTTAATTATTTTTCTAAATTTTTTTTAAAACCTATATTCCAAATTTAACCCTATTCAACACACATTTGATCCACTTCCCCACCCTCTCCCGAATAAAAGGTGCTACAGTGCCCTGTCAAGACCAACGTGCACTTTAAAACGGGGCCAGAACTTCCTGCAGCGCAGAACTGCTGGTTACCAGATACATGCTGGTACTGCAAAATCTGACCCAGAAGCTACAGCGCTAAGGAGCCTAAGTGTCATCCACTCACCAAACAGGAGTCAAAGACGACTCCAAACATCTATTACTCAAACAAAGCTTGAAGATTGAGGTAGGAAATCTCAGCTGATTTGGATGTCGCAAATGAGAAATCTTAAAATGATCAGAACTTTGGGCAAGGATTCAGACTCTGCTTGGCAGCCTTACACATTTCTGAGATGGAGACTCTTCTCAAACATCCGGTGAACGCTGATTTAGACAGGAATATATTTTCTAAGGTCTACCAGGACCTGCAAGCAATAATTGATCTGTATGCAAAATCTAATCCATATAGACAATTACTCAGGACTCATATTTCATGGATTATTTAAAGAATAACTACTAGCGTTACTTTTCACATCTAGAAACTTCAACTAATCCTTCTCTGTTAGGTTGTAGTCTACGGAAAATATGAAAGAGTTCAAAGATTGCTTTAGAGAGTTTAGTTCTTTCAGTAGTAACATGCACAGAGATTCTTGCAGCAGAAGATATAAATTGACGTACTGCTATTAGAGTTTCACTGTGGTCAGGAATAACAGAGTAACTTGGGGGCATAAGCATAGGTATGTTGTGCCAAGACACCTGCACAAGGTTCAAAGATGTAACATGATCTGTGAGACACCCAACACTACTCTGGAGCTGCAGCCAGAAGCCCACAGGATACCTTAAGTCTCTCAGGAACAATACAGGATTCCTACCTGTGGGCATCATTATTACTCCTGCAGTGCCAACCTGAAACAGAGACACACATATAAAATCTATTCCTCTTTATACCATGGTTCCTTACTTAGCTTACACTTTGCATCTTTTGTGTAAGTATACCAGCGTAAACACTACTAGGGAGTAAAGCGAAGGGAACATGAATATTGAGAAGTAAAATTTATGCTGGTAGCCTCTGTTTATATAACAGGATAATTTACATGTTGCCTCTACTACTATGTTATCCCTGAACTTTATAGGAGATCTGTTATTGAAGGATATCCAAATGGATGCAACAAGCATGCAAAGACTAGTAACCTACTGTAAACTAAATAACACTGATTTTTAGATGTATCTAGAACCCAAATATAATTCAAATATAATTCTTTAGTTAACTGCAGCTGATCTGAACTGATCTTCGTACTCCTGGTAACAGTGCTTCCACAATCCCCTTCATGATGGTGTTTTGTCAAATTCTCTGAATTCTCCAAATGCACACTGTCAGTTCAAACTCAAAGTATATTACTTATTGTATGCCAGTATTCTTCAATTTCTTTACATACTAGTGATAGGAATATTTTAAAGGACAAGAAAGTATTCTTACCCCACCAAAAGGGAATAGATCCAAGAATAAAAAAAAAGAGAGAGGGGGAAGATAACAGTGAAAAATGTGTTTACTGATGAAAACATTTATTGATAACTGAGTAACTGAGAAGAAATATATCATTCTTCATTTCTTTACTATTGATCATGAATCACAGAATGCCTGAGGTTGGAAGGGACCTCTGGAAGTCACCTTGTCCAACCCCCCTGCTCAAGCAGGGCCACCAGAGCTGGCTGCGCAGTACTGTGTCCAGATGGCTTTTGAATATCTCCAGGGATGGAGACTCTACAACCTGCCTGGGCAACCTGTGCCAGTGCTCAGTCACCCTCACTGTAAGAAAGCATTTCTTTGTGTTTAGGAGGAACCTCCTGTGTTTCAGTTTGTGCCCATTGCCTCTTGCCCTGTCACTGGGAACCACTGAAAAGAGCCGGGCTCCATCTCCTTTACACCCTCCCTTTGTACACATCGATGAGATCTTCTCCTTAGCCTTCTCTTCTCCAGACTGTACAGCCCCAGCTCTCTCAGCCTCTCCTCATAGAAGGGATACTGCAGTCCCTTAATCATCTTAGCCATTGAAGTGATGAAGTGTGTACTCTTGGACTCCATGTTATAATCAAAATAGTCTTGGAAAAATAAATGTAAAATACAGACAATTTGATATATTAGAAGGAGAAATTCAGTTTAATTTAAATGCAGACTTCTCTATGCAGACGTCTGTACTCATCGCTAGGCTCCAAGTTAAGAAATATGGATTCTGTTTCTTGCTAGCCTTTGACAAATCATTTAATATATCTATGCCTCAGTTTTCCGCTCTGTAAAAAGAAAGTACTACCTTGATTTGTAAAGTCCTTTGTAATCATAGAGTGAAAAGTTCTATTGAAAGCTAAGTATTACTGTCAAAATATCAGGAAGATAAAATTAATATTCATAATATGACAGAAATATTTTCTTTGAAGTGAGGGAGACAGATGCTAATACATAGCAAAGTGCTCTGTGGCTATATTTAAAAATGGAGTGATATTGAGAAGGAATGTCAGGGAAAGTAAACGTTTATCATTTTCTACATATTTACTTCTAACTGTATAATCACATAAAATGACTTTGCCCAGAAAGTACATACTATAAAATATTGGTATGATAATCTCTAAAGAAAGCCACATTTTAAAAAAAGAAGGAAAAAAGAAAAAAGAGGGAGAATCATTTAACTAGTCCAGAGTAAACCACACACAAATTTGAATTTTAATATTTCCTCTTTTCCCATTTAGTGAGCCAAAGGGATGTCCTTACTACGGACACAGCACCCTTGAAGAGCTAGGCTGCCATGACGCATAGGGCAGAGTATTGTAGGAATGATATATGGATTGTTGTCATTTAATGGGTTTTGCAGGGGGTTTTTTTTGTTTGCTTTTGTTTTAAATATTGTCTCCCTGTACTCATCCTCTGCTTTGCTTGGTCTTAGATCCATTTTTTCGCTCTCTTTGATTTTTTTAGCTCTGCTCTCTCTACCCTTCTTTTATTCAGTTCTTGCTAACTGCATTTAAATCACATCGTAGTTCAGGATGAACTTCTGAACCCATTATGGCTGAGCTTCTCAGCAACAAGGTACAAGGAAAAGTTATTCTAAGAGCAAGAACCACAGAAACAAATGTACTTTTTACAGCCTCTAGACTAAATACATCTTTAAAACTGCACTCCAGCGATGCAGATCTGCTTGTGCCTGTCAGTCACTGGCATGGGTTTTTTTGAAATGGACCCTGGTTATTGTGGAAGCAGGAGGTTCCTGGTTATTATAAAATCATTCATACACAAACCGATACATTCAGACTCTGCATTTCAGTGGTCATATGCTGTTTCTGTAAGCCTTCAGAATACATATGGATCAATTTTGGCATCAGAGCTGCACCTCCCATGGAAATCTGTATTACCAAGAATAGGAAATAACCTAATATCTCCAATTAGTTGTTGGACAACAGAATACAGAACATTATTGCAATTTGTGCAATCCAAAGCCTGTATCAAGTAGCATGTCTTCTATTTGCACTGATTCAAGAGATGTTTAGGATCACAGTTAATTTAATACATCTACATAGTTCTAATAACTCCACATATATCAAAAACAAACTTGGGTTCAGTTGCCTTGATAAACTTAGTACATATAACATTTAAAGCTTTGGTTTCCGTAAAATAGTTGCCCAATGAGGTCTTCATTATAAGTTATGAAAAAATCTTGTTACCTAAGGAGGCTATGTTTTCAATTTAAAACTAAACAGCCAAAAAATGTAAAAATATTGAAGATATTAAAATAGCCTACATCATTCATTTAAATGTTACCTGTGATCAAATGTAGGAATCTATGTGCATATTTAAAATAAGAATCTTAAATTTTTTTAAGGTGTACCCATTGAAAGGGGATAAAAGAAAACTCTGGGTGCTTCCTTGAATTCCTCAAAATTTCTCTCAATGTTGATAGTATTGCCTTAATGTTCTGTTTTCCAAAAGTCTGAGATCCTCACCCATCTCATGCTAATAACCAATGCTCTGATGCTGGGTATTACGGGATTGCACTCTATGTGGTACTATATAACCTAAAAAAAAAAAAAGGGTGCAGTTGCATAAAACAGTACAGGATGGGCAGTTCTGTGTAAGAGAGCATTTGCCATGTGTCTCTTCAGATCAGCAGACAGAACAGAATTAATTTTCTCTGCCTATTCAATCCTTTTCATCCTCCTTAGAGGCTTTTAGCAGAGATGACAAAAGGGCCTGTAAGTCTATCAGTCCTTGAAGACTATAACAACCACAAAGAATTATCTGAGTGCTATATGAGATATTATAAACGACATCATCTTGAAAAAAGGAATGTCAAAATTCATTATAAATATTAAAAAAAAATTGCTCTGGCAATGAAATCTAATAAGTCTGTGTAGGAAACTCCCAAGGAAAGTGTGTGAGCTTCACAGGCTAAGGCCACAGAAACTAAACTAGAATACAGGCATTGGACAGGGAGATGAACAGGTTGAACAAACAATACTGTTCCTTCTCTGAAGTGAGTCATCAGACATGTCAGCAAGCACTATTTCTGGTGTGTTGCTGAGAGCTCTGTTTCTTCTACTTGTCCAGTGCAAGCTATGTTAAGACCACCAAATCCACTTCATATAATTAACAGAGCTGAATTAGAAGAATAAACATTCAGTTATTGCCAAAGTAATCTGGATTAAATTATTGGGTTTTTAAATTTGGCTTTACCTAATAACATAATAAAAGAAAGAAAAACACACCACTACTTCAGTAATCCTCAGGGTTCCACACATTGGGAACCATTTTTCCAGACCACCTAGTGTGAATCTCCTGTCCATTTAGCAGTATAGGAGAGGCAAGGGATCACAACTGGTTATTTGGAACCTTATTTGTCTAATCGCAAAGCCACATTTGTCTAACCAGTCTGCTGCTAGTGCCACAATTCAGAACACAGTAAGAAGTCAGTACAGATTAAAACTCTCCCAAGTTCCCCACTGACTTGAGATGAGTCTTGGCTCCCATGTGCCTAAGCCATGTTTTGAAAACATTAAGTTCTAAGGAACTTGCAAATGTCATCTACTATCTTAAAAGGACATCAAACTTCTTCATTTTATTATTATTGTATAATTAATTATTTAATCTGTTATCTACATAGTGCCATATAGAGGTCTAATATGTTTGTCTTTGCTGTGGCACATCAAAAATCTAGCTTAACTCACCTCAAAATTCTAAGTGAAAAGTCCATCTCAGCTCAGCCCTCAGATAAAAAAAAAGAATACTAAATAATAAAGCTAGAAATATCTTTATGACATATTTTAATCTGGAGAATAGATTTTTAAAATAATGCAGTTGTTTTGGTATTACTTATGCAAACCCAATGGCATTGGGTGCACCCAAATAAGAATGAAAAGTAAGAGAAAGTAAGTACCCAAATTATGGCTCATGTAGGATTAATCTGAAAAAGGGAAACAGTGTCATATGGAAGAAATGTGATCATCTTTTTCATGTCATAAACCTCATTACTGTTAATGATGTGGATAAGGTCTTTAAAATTCTGATATTTAGGGACTGCTATAGCAACACTTAGATCCATCAAGTCCCACCGCTGATGGTGGTTGCTGCAGAAGAAATTCAGCTACAAGCAATTAGAGAATGCCTTGCCTCTCCAGAAAGTTTGCTCTCATCTTGGTTCATTAGAGGTGGTTTACATCTTGAATGATGATTTGTGTGTGTTACACCAAGCTACTGCTCACCTTTTTTATAAATTTTAAGCATTATCACAATGCACAGCTTTTTTTCTTGATAATTTTTTACATTAAAAAAACAGAAAATATGATGCTGCAAGAGATTCAAATCTACAGCAATAGATCAAATCCTTCTAAAAAATCCAGAGAGTGTCTCCTACTCTCAAACCAAACTACCACAAGTAACAGCTCTGTGAGGAATTAATTGTGACACTATATGAAGATCAAAATCAGTCCCCGGAATACACACACATATTTACTGGCTAACTTTATAAAATTGTCATCTTAATATGTGAAACAGGCATTCAAATACTCAAAACTGCCTTGTTCTTCTAAGTCGAAGTTTGCTTCAAGAAGGCCTCTCCAAGTTGCATTCAGTGATGACAGCATGTGGTGATTGCTTAAAGTATGCAAGTCCTCAGACTACTAGCAAAGCATACATGGGGCAACAAAATCACTTGAGCAGGAGTCTAAGGAGCATAATCGCCAATGCTCTCCCACAAACGCAGGCTCCCTCAGATGTATGAATGGAAATATCGGTTATTCAGATTTACAG
The DNA here is from genome assembly GCA_013400755.1 of Pelecanoides urinatrix. Taxonomy (NCBI): domain Eukaryota; kingdom Metazoa; phylum Chordata; class Aves; order Procellariiformes; family Procellariidae; genus Pelecanoides; species Pelecanoides urinatrix. The sequence continues at coordinate 442,037 of VZTQ01004462.1, forward strand.
TTGGGGTTAACTTTCCCAAAAATCTGTGTCCTTTGTGTAATTTGAAAAAAGGATGTCAACACTTTATTCTCAGTAAGTAAAAAGCTATTTCATCTTGAAAAAGAAGAATGACAAACACTAGCAAACTCTTTTGCAGTTTAAAAACTCCTGTCTGTGCACATTACTCTCTCACAAAAAAAAAGAAAAAAAAATCTCTGTTTTGCTCTGTACACAAGGCTGCAACTAATTACAAGAAGAGACAGATGCTGAGTAGCCTTAAGGCTTTCCCTGCCACCACAGTGAGTCTGTACGCTAGTCAACAAGCAGGTAGTGAGTGAACTCAAATGTTATCTGACAAGGCAGCAGATCCCATCACCTAGGGTTAGAACACAGACAAGCAACTCCGTGTTCAAAAGTAAAGACAGAAAAATTTCAAGCAGATTGTTTCTGACAGAAATCATATCACAGCCGCACTTTCTGACAAAGTCTACGCGAATGAAACTATACACTTTCTGTTTCCCATCTTCCCCTTTAAGAAACAGCCGGTATTTCAAAGGTACATTGAAGGTGACAGCTCAATGCACAATGGTTAGCAAGTTCTTCTATGCTTGTTTTCTCTTTGGAGGTATTAGGAAACCTCTGTTGCTTATCGATGGGGTAGCAGAAGATTGTCCCATTATTTTCTAATCATTCTTTGTCTCCTAAACACTTCCAACTTGTTCATAGATGTGAAGAGGCAGTGTCACAAGGTATAATTGAGGCATAAAGAGACTTCACATGACTATGTGGAAGCTTTAAAGAAGTTGCATCACCCTAAAAAGGAAAGTTAGCAAAAAGATAAGACCTGGCTATAATTGCCAATATAATTTCCACTGCAAGACAAACAAAATTTCTTAGGAAATGCACCAGCTGAATCCTAGCAGAGAATTTGGTTATTAGCTTTGAAACAGAGTTTTTGCTCTTCCTCTACAATAACCATGATCTCCAAGTTAAAGGAAATTATATGCATTTTTAAGTGTTGTAAGTCTCTGCAAAGTAACAAATTTGAACAGTTTTCTTCCTTTCCACCCAGAAAGGATTGAATCGATCTAGATTGATTTGGCTGTTTCACTGTGAGTAATGTTAGAACAAGGCAAAAGAAGTAGTGTTCAATGGAGCACGTCAGATTTTATGTACATAGATTCTAGCAGTGCTGTGGATTTTGACCTGCAAGCTGGGCATTTGCTCCCAATGGCCCGTGAAAAGCCGTAGGGAAGTTTTTGGGCTTTACTGACTAGCATTACAAATACCACTTTCTTTTGCTGAAGACCAGTATTTTCCAACCTTAAAAATTAAATGGAGAATGTGAAGCATGCTTGCTTACCCTGTAGTATCATTAAGGTACTGAAGGTGAATGAGGCATTGATTTCTAAATATTCCTTTTAGCAGAATGGGATATTACACTCTGATAATTACCACAGATGAAAGAGAGAGGACTGTAAACACAATAAGCAAGTAAAGTACCACCAAAAAGTACAGAGAGCATGTTCACCCTGTGTTAAAATTATTTTGGACTCCAGATTTCCTTTACGTTTCCATTCCTCCCTCTAACATTCTTAGGAAAGTCATTAATGACTGTTTAATACTGTGGATTTGCAGCATTGATCTCTACCTTTGCCATTACTAAAATGACTATTGCAACATATTTCATTTGCAATTATGCTAGAAAACTAGTGGTGTGGAATATAGGAAATACATTTGAGTGTCATCTTGTTGGAGTCAGTCGATTTTATAGCATTCCCTACCATGTAGCACACTGATTTCTGTGTAAGATATTGACTTTAGTCATAATTAAATTTATGTGGCTGGGGATGTAGTACTTTCCACACTGGAACAATGCTATAACTTACATCATTTTCTAAATTGTTTAATTTTTAGAATAGTCCCTGATAGATATTTCTAGGGATTACAGCTATTAGAACTATATTACCAGTAGTGGTCCCCAATTATATAGTTCTACAATAAGTTTGGTTTATTAGCCTTCATACCACACAGAGAAATTTTTTTTTGTTGGAATCTTCTCCTGTTCTAAGCTAAAGTATTTTATAGAAAATCAAATTCCTTGTTAGCAGTAATAATTTGTCCTTAAAAGTCTAGTTAGCAAGACTGTGCTTACTATATGGAGGTTTATCATACTATAGCTGCTTTAGTCAACTCCTTCAAAGTTAATGTCTCTGCTCAATGATACAGTAACAGTAGTGTCATACAGTTTATGAACAATTTAAAAGCAGTTAGACTTTGGGGCCAGTCATGCACATCATGTCTAGATTTGAGTGGCCTGCCTGAGGTTATGAAAGACCTACAGCCCACTTCTTTCTTTAAAAGAAGTCTGAAGAACCAAGAACAGAAAAAGCATCATTTGCAACAGCAATATATTCTGCCAAGTTATTTCCCCATTTCTTCAGCCAAACTCTTTGGATCTCCACTAGGAAAATCAACAAGCAGTCTGAAAGGTGGGGGACTGGGAAGAACAAAAACTTCATGGCTTTTGTATTAAGAGAAAGTGACCAACAAAAATCACACCTAAAAAAATTAACCAAAACCTTGATGATTCCAGAACTCTGGTACCTCAAACTTGTCATACGGTTTTAATTCATCCAGCCAGACCCTGAACTTGAGAGCACTTAGGCTTTGGACCTTTCAGATTAAATGAATGGTTGGATGACTTAATAATAATAATAAGCTCTTTCTATAATCAAATGAGCTGCCTGGTCTCTGTGAAATCATTATATCACAAGCGCCTGAACATCATGAGTTCTTGATTAATGTGGCCAGCCAGGAAGGCAATGTTCACAGAAGGGTGAAAATTACAAGAAGTGAAAATTACAAAGAGATTACAAAAGAAAATAATTAATATAGCCCAGTGACTCAGTTACTCTGACTTTACTCCAGACATACAGTAGAATGAAAAATCTGCTTCAAACATTAGCTCCTTTTCCACTTTTTCATCCTGATCCTTGGAACAAAAGCTATTAGTTCATCCCTCCATAGACACAGTTTTTTAGGAAGCATTGGGCAGCTGTACACAGGCAAGTCCTCATGTATTTGAGAGAGGGTCTCTACAAGTTTGGGAACATTTTGTAGAAGCTGAGCAGTGATTATATATATTTGGTAAGAGAGGTAGACAAGTGTCCTTTATCGAACATGGCAAACGCTTAACCAGTTTATTAACAATAGCTATGCTCTTGTAATAAAAGCAGGAAGAAAAAAGTTTGCATCTGATCATTCCTTGCTTTGGCTGCAAAAAGACAAGTGCAGATCAGGGCCTTTGCCTGGTAGGAGTCTGCGTGTACTGGTGCTCACCAGAATCCAGGCTGCTATTTATCTGAAGAAAACAGTCGTGTTGTACGAAAATCTCCACCTGGCAAGTTTCCTAATGCTAACTGATTACAGTCCCTATAGACTTAACAGTTTTTAATGAAAGAAGGACAACAAGTTACTAGAGGCTCTATATTAAGATTATATTTTATCAGATCCATGGACTTTTTCATCTGTCAGATTCAATTCTCTGAACTACAAAATCAGTATCAAGACATCCAAGACTGATCTCCAAGAAGAGCCTTCTGTGCATGCAGCCTTCTCTGTTCTCATGTGCAACAGACTGAAGTTAAGAAGCTTGAAAAGAATTTTCATTTTAAAGTCTATTTTTAAAATTTACTTTCCATACACTTAAACTACAAAGGGTATATATTTATCCTATGGTTAATTTGAAGAGAAACCACAGAGGGAGATATGTACTTTAATAAGCATCTGGCTGTCTCTTTGCAAAACAGAAATAGAAGAGTTATAAGAAATAACTTAATGGCTCTATAACTTGTTTTTGTTAATAAATTAAGAAGTAGGTTAGGCTTGGAAGGAATCTCCCATTTACAGGGTGAACATGCATATAGTCTTGATACTTCACTGCTTTTAAAATACTACAGAAATTGTAGCCTCATCACCGCTATATCTGTTTTGCGTCTGCCTAAAATTCTACCTACTTAAAAGATATTTTGACAGCAACATTCCTCCACTTTTCTTATCTTTTGTCCATTTTGTTGATACAAAAAGGCTAAAAAAACATGAGAAACTTTTTTGAATCTGTTTATACTAAATTCTGTAGATTTTCCAAAAGTAGTTATATATTGTTTTTTCTTAATTAAAACATCTGATGAAACAATTAGCATTCACTGCAAAATCAATAAGAAAGCATTGGAAGGAATGGCAGATACCTTCTGTTAATAAAGTATGATTACTTTATGAAAACAATAAACTATATTAAAGAAACAATTAGCAAGCATGCAGAAAAATATATGGTATAGATTTTGGAATATGACCTAAATATTTCTTAAGGACTCCTTAAAAATTGTCATTACTGCATACCATCATGGCAGCTGGAGTGCTTTGTTGTAGCTGTCTCATGACTGCAAATGAGGAGGACCTTGCACATGAGGGAGCATTCCACTCAGAAGTTAACATGCCACTGGTGCTTTCAAAAAACCCACATCATACTTTTAAGGTCAGAAATACTAAACTTAAAAATCCAAGTGCCTCAACAACTGATTGGGGACTTCTTAGGAAACTGACCCTGTTGTCAGTGAATTAAGGATAAGCAGTTGTCTGAATTCTCTCTCCGGATTGCCCAAGGGCCCAGAAGTCGTGTTGTCACACAAGCTATAAAGCAACACAAGTGTGTCAGCACAGGTATTCATGACAGTCTAAAATAAAATTTAAAAGTGTACTCTGCATGTACTCTAAAGTGCATATCTGTGCATTGAGATCCTATTTAAGGATGGCATGTTCCTCCTCATGAACGATTCACCCAGGGTGTTGTCTCTGCACATGAAAATATACATGAATTGTCTCTTAATTTGGTGATAAAGCCTTGTTGCAAGGAATTCAATGGCCAATTTCATGTGTAGCTTACAGAGGTAATTTTTGAATTATTATTTGTGGGAAAATACCAAACCAGCACAAGGGCCAGAAAAGAGTCTTTTGGTTGCTACAGATAACTAGAATCATAAATACAAACATAGTGGAATTATGTGTTATTTTAGTGTAGCTAATGAAAGAAACGACTGTTGTGGGGGGTTTTTTTTCCTTCCTTTTTTTTCCCCCCCTCCTCTCTCTCTGTTGTTTCCAGGTAGTTGTCGCTACTTAGTCCATACAATTAAAGGATTTTTTTTGTGCATCAGGTGCTTACAAGGGCAGGAACTTTGCTTTGGTACACGTTTGTAAAGTGCTATGTGTACTTCTGGTTCTTCAAAAAATAAACAACACTAGTACGCTTCATTTAACATATCTAAAAATATTTTTCCCCCAGGAACAGCAAGCAGGCACTATGTAGCTGGCTACAGGGCCAATAAAGAATAATGCACAAAGACAGTGAGGATTGTCTCTCTGCATCTCACTGTCCATTGCTATCATCTCTGGCTCCTGCTTAAAGCTCTACCACATTGGGAACTGGTTATTGCAGCAATTAATAATCAGTATTGTGTACTGTTACTGTATACATCTAGACACAGCAGTAGTCATTTTGACATAAAATAGCTATTTAACTTAGACTTTTTCCTAAATGAGGTCCTTTGGTACAAAAAAAAAGAAAAAGAAAACAACAAAACATTTTTAATTCCTTTTTTAGCCCTCAACTTGGTAAATTAAAAAAAATACATATTTGTATATAAAAGGCAAAAAATCATCTAGAATTGTATGTTATGTATAAAGATAACTGCTTATATACTTTCCTGAGACAGAACATGCCAAGAAGCAGTATTGTTAAAACATACCTTCCACAGTTTCCTTTGCTTCCTTATCACTGACATTATTTGCTGCTCCTTCCCATGTTCTCCTTCAAGGCACTCTCCATTGGCAGAGGCCGGCTGCTTTTTTATGAACATGAGATTCTCTATGTGGCCTCACTTGAAGAAAGTTTGATCATCATTGACAGTTGCCCTGCTGCTCTCAAAAATGCCAGGAGGAAGAGCTGAGGGGCAGACAACTTACAGATACAAAGCCATTGCCATAAATGATGGCCACAAATCCTGCCTCTCTAGAAACACATGGGCAGTGCAACATTTACAGAATGAACACAGCTTTTGTATGAGGAAAACCACATGTGCTTGTTTATCATCAATTTTGCATATCAGTTGCTTTTGTTAGAAATTCATTAGATTTACCTTGTGACTGGTTTTGGTTTGGTTAAGTGTTTTTTGGGTTGGGTTTGGGTTTTTTTTTGTTTGTTTGTTTGGGTTTTTTGAGGGGGTGAGGGGGAGGAGGAGTGTCTTTTTGTTTTAAATACATTACATGTTTTCTAGGATAAATTTTCCTGCTATTCATACAGCAGCTAGTCAGGTATTTGCAATAACCCAAATCCCCTTACTTGGTTCAGGAGACACTGAAACAAAAATCCAAGACCAAACTAAGCTAATGAATAGAGCTACATAAAGGTATTTCAATTATACAAGATACATTGCACTCACCCTGAGCCATACTTAGGACTCACAGTTACTCCTAAAGGGAGGAAAACACAGAAAATATTGATTTTTTTTTTAAAAATCTTTCTAAAAGATCAATGAAAAGAATCACCAAGAGGCTTCCCTGAGAAGTCTTTAAAACATGGATTCTCCATGAAAAGCCACTCAATAGAAAATAGCAGGAAACATCTCCTAACGTACATCAGATATACTCTACCTTATGGCTAAGTTTGTTTCAGCTAATTTCAAATTGAATGGCAATGCACTGCAATCTAACCCATAAAGAAGGCAAAACCACATGTTCTTCAGTCTCAGAGCAACAGATGATGATGTAGAGAACAGAACAGAGAAGTGGAATATAAGAGTAGTTTTACCAGGCTAGTCAAACTGCTAAACATATATACCAATACAAAGGAGGCATACGTAAACCATAATCCTGTAGTGCGCGTCCTGCAGGTGAACTGCTGTTCAAACATGAATCTACCTTGACTTCTTCAGGATTCTTTGGAACAAGGTAAAAGTCACGTTACAAATCCTATGTCTAATTTTTTAAGATCATATTTATGAGCTCAATTATTAATTATTAAAAATATAGCTAAATTAATAGAGTAAAATGTGCTGTATATTTGTCTTAACTATACAAGTATAAGTATATTGAATCAGTTTCCAGGAATGTGTTGGGGACTCTGCCCCATATACTAAGGTTATTTGTTCGCTGTTGTTTATTTTCCATTATGACCATTATCTTACCCACTGAACAACAGATAAATGTAAGCGACTTTGACATAAATGTTATTTCAATTTTACACAACTTAACAGGAAAAAAGTGCAGGATTAAAACTATTTTCACTAACCTCCAAGAAAAGCAATTCATGGCTTTTGGGTATTTAATGAATTAAGTCTTGGTTTTGTTGTTAAACATGATTTTTAGCCACATTGAAAATTGTTTCTTGGTAATAATAGGTTTCCAACAAAATGCTTCTTTTTTTTTTCTTTTCTTTCTCTCATCAACTGCTATTTTGTTTCTCTTTTTGTCTCCAGCTGCTCATGTTATTAGTTGCTTAATTTTTCCTTTTCTCTTTCGATCTTCCCTCCCTCCAGGTGTTCCAATGCTAGTTTTCAACTGTTCTATTTTGTGGTAGAATTCTCAAGCAGGATTTGTTTCCATCATGTCGGTAGGTTTTGCGTATGTATTGTTGTTATTTTAAAATAAAATAATCTTATCAGATCATTGTCATTCCTCTTAGAGTGATTTTTTTTTTTTGCATAAATATACATGAGATTAATGTGTGGCTGAATACAGCTTCATTTTACAGTATAATTTCAGCTTTCTGTTTATTGGTTACAATCTCAAGAAAACATACCATCAGCTCATCAAAATCAATACATTGTTGAAATTTATATTCAAGAACAATTACTACATTAACATTCACTCTCATTCTGAGTTTGCTTGTGGGCTTTAAAAATGGTAGCAAATAATTTTTTTCTCCCTGCAGGTGACCTGCAGGCTGAAAACCATATTCATGTAAAGTAAATGCCACAAACAGAATGCACCAAAACCACACAAGGTACAGGACAAACAAGGCTGCTTTCTACAAATGCTATTTCATACCCTAGCAATGGGAAAAATCCCTTCAGGATCCAATTCTTTAGCTTCAGTCTAAGCCTACTTAGGTAAACATCCTGCAGTTTGGTATTCTAGGGAGCAATAAGGTCCAGCTCTGTAGTATCATAGTGGTCCAGTGGAACATCTGTCGCTTGGACAGTTTCACAAGTGAAGTCAGTCATGGGCTAAACTGAAACAACCTGCCCACCTAATTGCAATTGCTGTTAGAATTATATGAATAATTATTTCTCATGCCAAATGTACTCTTCTCAGATGTGTCAATAACAAACTGTTTAGGTAGAAATAATCTGATTTTCTAATATACTTCCATTGTATTTTGCCACATTCTTGTGGTGACACATTAACTAACCCACCATTAGAACTTAAATTTCAGTGATTAAAATGTCATCTTATATATTTTGACATCAGTGAAAACCACAGGCCCAAATCTCAGAACATAATTTGACTGTTTGCATAGATAGTTTTTATAATTGGGGAGCTACACAGGGATGGAAAAAGAAACCCGATTAAAGAGCAGCACTAAATTTGCCTCCTTACACTGATTTTACACTTAGAATAACAGCATAACATTTTCTTTTATATATATATGAATAAAAACATTAACTGTATGTATTTGTATATATGTATATATCCTTATGCCTTCAAATTTGTATGTGTTTATCTATATAGAGAGATTTCTTGTACAATTCAAATGTAAATGCCGTGAGGAGTAATCTGTTCATAACCATGTTTTTGTTTTTAGCTAATATTTCATGCTTGCTCAGAGTGCTTTTTTAAAAAAATTTATCATTCTCTAAGAGACCTGCTGATGCTTCCAATCATTTCCCACTGTACAGTAGAGCCTCAAAAAACCACCGCTAATCTCTGTAGATAAAGAATGTCTCTGAAGCAATGGGAATAGAAGTTAGCCAAAAATACAACTAAAAAGGCCAGCACAAATACCATGTGGATTTCTGAGGCAGATAATTTGTATCTTCATACTGTCAGCATACCATAATCTATACTGAGGCACCCTCAGTTTTAATTCATCAGCGCTACCTTCCGGGCCAAATTCTGTGACCATCACATCAAACAACTCACTCTTGCACTGAGATGCTTTTATACTTGTTAGAAAGTGATAAAAATAAGGAGCATATGCATAAAAACATAACTTTGGCACACATTTAAAGCTTAAAGAAACAGTTAAAAAGTCTTAATTTAGTAATTCCACTACAATAAGGCTATATTTTAGATAATTTACTTTAAACTTAGGAATAACTGAAGTGAATAGAATTTCAAAGTGAAAATGTAACCGACATTTCAGTTTCCTCTACTTCTGTTGTTTTTCTTGGTGTTACTAAGCAAGCTGACAAGTCTCCAGCACCATAAAGGTTTATCACCATTGTCTTGATAATTTCTCCATAAGGTTTTTCAACTTTTTTTATTGAGGAGATCACGTTACAACACAGAGAAATATAAGTCTATAAAAAGTTAGTCCCAAAGCCTCAGGACTAGCAACTCAAAAAAATGGTGGTCTTTAGTCACATTGCCTTAAATTGACTAAGGATACAACAGACATCTACTGCAGTCAGACTACACGAATCTTTAAAACTAGATTAAATGCGGTATGCCTACACACCTATTTTACCCATCACTTCTTAATGGAAGGGGATTCACACGGAAACATGAGGCAATAGATCAGTAGGAAAAACCAGTTGCCTAAAAAGCCCAGCTTCAGGAGAGGAATCCCCTCTTCCTCCTTTGGGCTGCATGGTGGTGGGGAAACAAATAGTGGGTTCAGGCCTGCCATTATCCTACTTGGGATTCGGATCAAAATAGGATTACACCCTCACTGTATGCAATTCTCAATCTTTTCTCCTCTGCAAGCATTTATAGGACACAAGGTATTCTTTACCAAAGGAGAGAGTGTGCAACGATAACTTATTTATGAAACTTAAATGGTTCAATTATTTTCATCCCAGTACCTTTATGAGAGAGGAATAAGTATGAAACTCCATGAAATGATATAAGTCCTAGGAATTATTACAATGCTTGTGCATTACTACTAATTCCACCCTATTATATGATACTATATCTTTTCATAATGAAGATTAAATGCAGCAGAAACTATATAATGGCAGAACTGCTGTAGATCAAATTGAGTCTACCATAAGAAAAATGATCACTGATCCCAAGACGTTATGGAATAGTAAACTTAAATTGTGCTGCTTTTCAAGTTTATGTGACTATGATTATTTAATTTTCCTTTGTGCGTGCTCAAGTATAGCTGTTACGTGACTACACATGAGAGAACCTGAAATTAATTTGTCTGTATGAGATCAGTGACTGTACAAATTCTTATGAAAACTAACATGCCATGACAATAGTAATTTTGATAAAATTACAGCAAGAACTGCAATTCTCTGCCATCTGGCTGTCTCATCATAACTACTTTGATGGGCTTTTTATTACTTATTTACCTCAGCTACTTTATCAGTTGTTTCAGAGCTTAGAAATGTTAACTGCAGAACAATATTAAAGAAACAGCATCTCCAAAGCTTAACATTAATTCCTTACAAAAGTTAAAAATAATCTATAATCATTTTTTATTAAAGTCCTAAAAATAATAGATCTACTCTAGAAAAAGCAGACACATTTCCTCTTTTAAAATGCAAATATATATCAATTTTCAGAGTAACCTGATTTTCTTCAAAAGTCTGAATGAACTGCCATTCTCCTTTCATCTTCCTATTCCTTAATATACAGACACAATTAACAGTCTAACAGAGAATTATATTTAAGTACATTTTTATAAATAAGGAACCCATTTACTTGAGGTCACGGTATCAGTACTGTGCATTTATAATTCAATCATATTTATTCTAAGGCAAATAATCTCTTTGGTGACTTCTTATGAATACTAACTAGCCACCATAATGTATTTTCTTTATAAGGGGTGGAGAACAGTGGAGAAGGTCAAATACTGCCTTTATCTTACCACTGCAAATTCATTTGCCTGACAAAGGTCCTGATCTGAAAACACAGAACTTCTGTAATTTTATACTGTAATGTTTCAGATTCAAATTCTTGAGATAAAACCCAGCATGTCCAAAGCTCAAATAATCATTCCTCTTTTCCAGGAGATATGGATATTTTCCATATCCATTAGAGAATTATTAGATCGTAGTATGCAATATGGTTCAAAACATGTGCACGCTAAGTATCACCGAATATATGATAATTTAGCACATGTAGATTTTATAGAAACGTTAGACTTCTGAAGCCTAAGGCTAAAAAAAAAAAAATTACAGAAGGTAAGCACGCAGCTATCAACCTAGCAGCAATCTAGCTCTGGTTATTTTTTTAATGTACTTTTTAATACTTGAGAAGAACTTAGATACAGCCTGAGGAAAGTCACTTAATTATAAAGAATAGATTTGATTAGATAAACAGATTCAGTGCAATGTCTAGTGAAGGCTTGTATCATGAAACCTGCTATCAGACCTGGCACTATTGACATTCTTGTTATTGCTAACAGTTCAGCAGGGAGGTTGCGAGGGGTGAAATCCTGGTCCCACAAAAGTCAAAGGCTAACTAACCCACATTGATCTTGGTCTGGTTATGATTTCACCCATGACCCCGTAACGCCTGCTTCCACTTTGAAGTGGTGGTCAAACCTTCACCCGGTGTAAACTGCCAGTTCATTGAATTAGTCAAGTTCAGTGAAACTAAGAATTAGTATCAGGTTAGAATCTAAATCTGTATCTCTAGGTCAGGACTAAGACCTGTAACAGTGGAAACTACACTAATGATGCTGTATTGGTATTGTGAAGCTGGAAGTCTACAAGGCTGTCAACTTCAGCTTCCATAAGCTCTAAATTTTCAGCAAATTAAATTAAAAAAACCAAAAAAACCCCAAAAAACCCCACCCCAAAAATCAACAGATAGCACTGCCATCAGAAACTCTTTGCATGGCATAAAATATCTTAACTACAATTCACTGGGAGCTAATTTCAGTCATTGCTAATACATGCTGTGTAGAAAATTAGTGTCAAACAACAAAATGGCATGATTTTTTAAAAGCATTTGGATTCAAGTTTCAAATACTCTCAATTAACCAGTATTCAAGTTTCCAGATTCAAGTCTCATAGAATTACACACTGCCAGCTATTCTTTTAGTTTTAAGAAAAAAGTATACAGCATGTTGAACTTTACTGTTAGATTGCAACAATTAGAGCAATGAAACATATGCCTATATAATACAGCCATATATTTATGCAATGACTGGACAGACATAGCATTTTGCTAAATATTTGCTTACCTGAGTTATTTTTCTTTGCTGAAGAGTGGAATGTTTCTGCACAGTTTTCCTTTTGTCCTATATTCTATACCTCCGGAGCTTTATTAGTAGAGACCTGCTGGAATAGGCCATGCTACCAAAACTACAGAGACAGAACATGTAATTCAGATTTGTTTCCTTTGGTCCTTTTATTTATTTTTGGAAAAAAGCTTTTCTACATTTTAATCTGAGGACCTACAAATTAAAAGACCATCAAGTGCACCATAAACAAGTGTATCAGATAATTTGCATATTTCTTTTGGACACAAAAAATAAGCTTACTGTAAAAATACTTCTAAAAAGGACCAGACCCACTGCTTTGGTAACACCATATATGAAGATGTAAGCAACATTCATGGATGATATTTTTGTTTTCAAACATCATAGATTAATACCACATTGAAACAGGCAATAATGGACAGGTACTCTGTACATCTAAGATGTTAAACTACAGTTTGCACCAGTATATAGTTAAGACTTAATTCTACAGGGTTTCTGAAAGTCAAGATGTAATTTTTTTGGATTAGAAGTTGAAGAGTTGTTTGTAATAATGGATTTATTTTAAAAAAAACTGTATGTACTAGTAAAAGTCAAGTAATGGGTTACTTGACATTAAAAAAATCCCACACAATTTTTGCTTTCTGTTATTGTAAAATTAGAGAGCATTTTGCTTTGCTTTGCACCTATACATTCCAAAGCTTGACCTGTGTTTATATATATACACCAGCCAGAACATACAAGATAGATGTACAGAAAAATACTAAATGCAGAGGCCAATTAAAGCTAAAGGAACTAACAACAAATTTGTCTAACTTTCTAAGACCTTTTGAATATGAGACCTTTTACATTAATCTTTAATACCAGTATTGTTATTCCATATTAAAACTCAGAGCATTCTCAATTCCATAGTTTAAATGAAATCTCTATTGGACTTGTTATTTTCCTCCAAGCAAACCGTGGAAGGAAAAATACTCATTATTTAGGAAGCCAACAGTATTCCAATTCTAAACAAAATAAATTATTTGTAGAGTGAGTTTTTGTTATGAAAATAATTACATGGCAAAAACCTCCAAACAATTATGCTGGGACAAAACTATGACTTAGGAGATAATGGATAGAGCCAGCAGGGATTAAAGTGTGCAGGATTTCCTGGTCATTTACTCACTGGAAGATTTGAAAATCGGTTTATTCATGGGAGAAAAATAACCTATTGCCATTAGTCCTCGATCATAAAACACACAGAACTTTAAACTCTCAGTGCAATACTGAAAGGAGATAAATGTGTATCTAATCAGCTTTGCCCTTCATAGCAGGTATCACTTTGGCAATCAGGAGCACACTGTGGATAGCAAAAATAATGGGAAGACAATATTCTGAGTGAAGAAAAAAAAAAAAACAAACACTACACACTTTACAAAATACACAGAAAGACTGTAACCACAGGTGGCTGTTTTTGCTGACCTAAAACAATTCCCTAAAACGGTGGCTGTGATGCAGCCAGAACATGAAGGGCATGTTTTCTTTTTAACTCATGCATTCTTCTGGAATCCTGAGGTCTGAGTAAACGGCACCATCCCCAATAACCCTTTAAGATACAAAGGAAAGCTCACATTGACAATCCACAAAGAGGGCGCATTAAATAACTACCTCTTTACTGAAATCCCAAAGAACCATTTTTCTTTACATGTCTATATCAGGAATTTTATTCACTTCCACTTGAGAGAAACCTGACAAAATGAAGCACCCTTACTGAACAGGATGGTAATTTTCATAAAATGTACAGTCAAACTGGTAAAGACAAAATAATTTAAATTCTCCAATTTTTACTTCAGTTTGAAATAAAATAATGTGAAATACAGTCATTGTGGGTTGCTTATAATAAGAAACATTTTACAGGTACTAACATCAATAAGTAATGTATAGGAATAATTTTTTTCTGGCAATTCTGAACTGCTTGTCTTTCATAGGATTTCTTATGGCTATTTACATTTTCACTCAGTGAAAATCAATTACCTTCCTGCAATAAGCCTCATTTGCTACCTTTGAGTATAATAGAAACACCATTAGGATGATGACATTACCCAAAAGAAGGGCACCACACAGTTGGTAGACATAAATTAAGAACCCTTTCACATATGCATTAGAAATACTGCTGTGACTGAAATATGCATAAAATCTGTATCTATTAGAGCTATTAGTGTGTGCTGGTGATGATTTTGAAGGAGGAGGGGGAGATTGTGATCTACTACTTTGACAAAATTATGTATTTCCTTTTTTTCTCAGTATGTGCCACTGATGCAATAGGCCCCCAGCTGAGCTGCATTTGGAAATGCCACTGAGCATGGTATATGCGCTTCACTTCCCTTTGCTGAAGCAAGACACTGTCAGGAATAGAGTGCTGTGTACCGCCAAGCCCACTCCTCCTTCCTCACCCTGACCTCCGCTGCTCTGCGGATGTATGCCTGGGTGAAGGCACCGCTCATGTGGAAAACAGCTCCTGCAGATCAATTCATAGGATTTAGGGACATTTAACTTCCATCAAGACCACATCATCTTATTGATATTTGAAGACTAACTTATTACCGAACATTAATGGGACTAACATAAAGGGCTGTGTGTTTGCGTGGGGGGAAAGAAACTAATTTAGAGATTCCTCCCTTGGAGTCTGTTAAGCAGAGGAAACTACTTCTGAACATGGTTATTTTTACCTGGGTTCTTATGAGCTTAAAGCAAAACAAAATTATAACACAGTATGATGATATATTATGTATTAAAAGTGTAAAATGCAATTCTCTCCTTCCTACTTCCATATTCATTTGACATACCAATGAGCCCATTATGGATAAGGAAAATATTGGGACGCTGTCTCTCTTACAAAAGGATTACTGATCATATTTGTCGTGTGTTAGTTAACAGAGAAGCTCTAGTTAGCTTCTCTTGGGGACACATTAAAAACTATTTCAGTTCTACCAGTACTTAGGAAAAAGGCAGGTTTCATGCTCACCCTTACAAAAGTTAGGGTAATCTCAGTCCTACAGCAGACATTCTGCCAGCAGTGCTATGAATATAGAGTTAAATCCATCAAACATCCAACGTAAATGTATAAAACCTTGCTTAATAGGCAAAGACAGAAATATTTAATATGCAGAAGGGTGATCCAAGAGTCCTGACATTCCATAACAAAAAGCCAAATTAGCAATACAACAGAAGTAGTAACGTGGGGCTCCTCTGACTTATAAATCAGGCAGATGAAGGTGCATGGACAAAGGCAAATGAAGGAGAGAAGAACCAGATCTAGGAACTGCTTTCTGTAGTTAGGAGTTCCCTGTGTATTGAGTCTCCTTCTATGCTGCAGTTCTGTACTCTGACAAATCAGAGGCAATAGTCCTACATAAAGTACTTGATACTGAGCAAACAGGCATCATCAAGTAAAGCAAATGTGTGCATCTGAAAAGTCTCCCTAAAAATCAAACATGAATGCTGTTCAGTTAACCAGATACATAAATGTTTTACTATATTTGAAAAAAATGCTGAGAATCTTGTAAGGTAAAACCCACAGATCAATAATAGGGTTAGTAAGATTTCAGATGCAAGATGACCTTACTCATAGTAAAAAAAAAAAAAAAGGTTTTCCTAGAATCAAACTTATTTATACAATTATTTTTATGAAGTTGCCATTAAATTCTGAATGATCATTGTAATCAACCACACTGGAACAAAATGAACATGTAGTATTTCTTAGGTGATTTTCCTTCTAATCTATTTCATTTTTCTGTTATGCACAAAACCAATGTCTGTATAAGTTGGCTACACATTATTTCCAACTGAGCTTGAAAGTAACAAGATACAAGATGTTACTGAGTTCCTAAGGAAAATGCAGCAAGGAACTAAACTCTTCTATATTTTTTTCCTAGAAAAATGCATATATACAGGCTAAGTACATAAAAAAGTAATCTTACAGTGTACATGTGATGTATTTTACATTAAAAATAATGATTGGTAGATGAATGCTCATCTCTCTCCAGGCATTTACGTTGCTACAATGTACAGTAGAAAATATGCAGAATGGCTGTGGTTTCAGATTAATCATTTAGACACTATGCATTTCATAAGGATAAAGGTCATAACAGTTGAGCAAACCATTTCCATCAACATTTTAAATAAGAAGATTATATGATACACAAATTTTCATTTAAACTAACTGGACAAAATGTGTGCAAGGTATTGTAGCATTCCAGGAAATTATCTGTGTGAATGAAGAAAACACTACAGTGGAAAATATAGCCGTTTTTTAAATATAAAACAAACAAACAAACCAATTAAGATGTAGATTTTTTTTTATTGTCTCAGAAGTAATTTTTAAAAACTGTTTCATTTTAAGTACACATACAAGCACTGCATCCATTCAAACCCTAGACTTAGGAGGTTTTTTGAACAAATTTGAACTTATTTTTTAATATATATAGGGTTCTTTAAAAAGTACATTTAAGCAAAATGTGAAAGGACTGTCTTCTCATAAATAAATTTAAGAAATTACTAAGACTTTGGAATTACAAGAAATTCCACTATTTATTGCAAACATATGTATCTAGGTACAAAACTACAGAGCACGCTAAATATATTGCTTTTCTTCTTCAGACAATTACATTGTTTTGATATTACTATATAAATGTATGTGAAGAGAAACATTTCATCTTTTCCTGTTACTATGTTCTTTTGCATCCAGTTATTAGTAATGCTTAATAAAATATTTGATAAATGTCTTTATTAAATGACTGATAGGTCTCAGTTTCTTCTGAGGAAGGAATCAGTTTCTTCTTGTGAAAATTCTCTCTATATTGAACACCAGAACTTTGTGAAACAGACATCTTCCTTTCCCTGCTTCTCTTTCATCCCAACTTCCCATTCCCCAAAGTGATAAGATTAGAGGGAAGATGAGTAAAAATTCTTTCAGATGATGAAATAAGCATTCTAAGAAAGACTTGTTCTATCACAAATATATGCAAAGTCCAAAATAAGTACACTTGATACCAAAATTGGGGAAGAAGGAAGGGAATGCCACAGAAATTGAATCTTTCCTAAAGGTTTGGAAGAAGACAATGTGTCTTGTCACATTAACCCTAACTTAAAGCTATAGGGAGTGTTTAAGCATCTGGTATTATTAGCTTACTTATTGTTACTTCATGCTGAAAGGAAGACATAACAAGTTAGAAGGGAAATGAAAAAGGGCCTCAACCTTCTCCATCTCACTGCCACTTTTTCAATTTCAAACAAGAACTATGCCCAGTCTCTTGAATTCAGTCAAGCTATACCACAGAACAAAGGTAAAATGCCGGAGCACTCTTGATGCGAGCATTCAGTGTTCCAGCAACACTGGGAGCCCCCAAGAAGCAAATTCACCAGCTTTACAACTGTTTTGCAGTATCAGACTAGGCTAGAGCAGAAAGAAAAAAAGACTGAGGTCTTGGGGATTAATTTTATTAGATAACACTAAATTTTTTAAGGTTCATATGTTGATGTAAAATGTCATCTACAATCTACGAAAAATGAGTATTTTGGAAAATAAGACCACACAAACAATTAACAGTTAGGAAACTAAGGCTGAGTCTGAATTCCAACTTTCAGCTCCTTTATTTTATATAACTGATTTTAACCTTGTTCATTTATAGTAAGGCAAATCCTTACCAATCAGTTGAAAGACACTGATGATACGTTTAATCTAGATATTTTGATTACTTAAATATTACTTCCTTAATTTATATCTTATAATTTTTCTGGCACTTTAGGTGCGCAGGAGATTGCCCTGCTAGTCCTGTAAATCTGCTACTGCTCATCTGACCAAAGTATTTCCAAAAAGAGCGAGCAGTATCTTTGAGAGGCTGCAAATAGAAAGGAATACTTACAGCAATGTCTCATACTACCCCTTCTCCTACCTTCCATTATCACATCTCTGCATATCACAGCCATCACAGTTGTAGTTTAACTAGACAGTGCAGAGATACTTCTTCTGTGGTGTTTACCAAACCTTATCACCCGTATTAGACCAAATATTCATACATAGAGGGGGGAAAAAAATAAAAATAAGTTTTTTTGTTCTTTGCTGAGACTTAAGCTTCTGTGGAATATTACCTTACTGTGCTCTCTATAGCTTTTGTAATTATTTAATTCCAGTTGCCTGCTAAAGAACAAAATATTGCAATAACAGAAGACCCTATGGAAATTCCATCTGCACAGCAGCTCAGCGTCAGGACAGCAGATCATATTTTAGGCATTATTAGAAAAGGAGCATTGAACAAAAATTAAGATATCCCTATGCCACTCTTAAATCCATGAAGAATCAGCATCTTGAAACAAACACAAGCAGTTCTGATTCTTGCCATCTGAAAAAGGATATACAGAAAAACTAGAAAAAAAAAGTGTGAAGAGGTGCAACAAGGATGATCAAAGGTGTGTAGTGTTTTCTAAGCAAAGAACAACAGAGTAAAATAGGATTCTTCAGTTTGGAAAGAGAAGAGAAGGAGTATGATGGAAATCTAGTACATGAGCATGGAGAAGGGACTAAGGGATGACTGCCGGACTGTTCCCTATTTCAATATAAGAAGTAGGTCATCAGATGGAGCAAGCTGTTACAGGTTTCAGAACAAAGAAAGGAACACTTCTTAACAAATGCTTAATTACCCTGTGGAATAACTTGACATATAATGTTGTAGCTATTAAATGGTTATACTTTTTGAACAAAGTCATGGAATAAAACTATTCTTGGGCTTTTAAAAGTCCATGCTACCTTCGTTATGCTGATAAATCTTTGTAATGGTTCATTTCAACAATATGAGGCAGATTGAAAGATATATGTTCTAACAAATACTACTCTAATATTCTTTTGAATTATTTCTGCTGTGGATTCATTATGTATACCACAAGAGTTTTTTAAAAAAAATCTTTTTAATGGACTGGAATAATCATAATTGTCACCATGAGGAAACCACCCCCCACCCCCTCAAAAACCCAAATGCATTATCTTCATCTGCCTCAAAACATATGTATACACTGTAGTTCAAGAGACTGTCATAGTATGGTTATCTCACATTCAGGGTACTAATAGGATGATGGTATTTGTTCCTGGGTCACTGAACAAGCCAAAGCTGCCTAAAGTCAGACTCAAGCTTCAAGAGACAAGAAGGACTGTGTTGCCTTTTCTTTTTTTTAGAAGAGGAAAATGTGCAGAAATGGTTAGTTTTTACTAGTTCCACACTGTTTCATCTTTGCATGCTCTCTGCTTTTAGTTTCAGCATACCTGTGCTAGTAATATTCTTGCCTTCAGGCCAGAAGGTCAGGGGTTGAAGGACAACATAAAAACTTGGGCTCTAATTCAGCGATGACACGGAGGCACAGTGCTCGTAGGGGAAGAGCAACCATACTGTCAAAGGTGTCGTCTTTGGATGAAACACTGAACAGAGGTCCCTACTGGCAAAGTCAAATGAAAAAGAAATAAAAGCTCCACAGTGAAAAATGTATTTAAAAAATGACTTCCATAGAGTTCAGAAAGAAAGCTAAAGTTCTGCTGGAGCTTTGTTATTTAAGCTAATATTCAGATTCAAGATTTATGGAGGTCTGGCAAAAGAAAAATATTTCTGTTATCAGTTTCATCTGTCATTATCAATTCATATTAGAATAATTAGAACATAAAATCTGTATCTTATTAAAAGTCATGTGGCTTTGTTTAATACAAGTCAAGGTTTATAATTAAGTAAAAATTAAGCAACTTTTATTTTTGCCTTTTTGGAACCAGATTAGAAGGGACTTTTAGTTGTCACATTAAAATTTTTAACTTATGTCTTCATGTTGATAGTGGGTTATTAGTGAACAAGTGTTTCAGTTTGTAAGTAAATTATTTTAGAAGTGTAGTGAAAGGTATCTAAAAATGAATTAATTCAGTGAGCACTAAATTAAAAACAAAGCTTATCTGAAAGCAAACAACTAACATTATTTTGAAGTCCATAATATTAAGCTGAAAGAAGAAAAAAGATGGATTAAATATGTTAAGTAGGAAATATACCAGCAATCATTCTTGCTGATATATTTTGGGAAAGATACGCAGCAGAAAGAAGGAGCAGCGCGTGATAGTTCAGAGGGAACTTCAATAGTTAGATGCAGAAGATAAAAATTTAACAGGAAAATTGTCAGAACAAAAATGAATGTGATCAACAGAAACAGTGAGACATATGTTACTTACAAAGGATAAGTCTGTTATAATTTGAATTTTTATTTTCTATGTTTCCTGTAAGGTTTACAGTCCTCTTCAGGTGCCATAGTGGTATTTCAGAAAATGCCCTACTGGCTGTCTTTAATGAGACATTTCAGGTTTTTTCAATTGGAAAAGTGTTTCAGAGACATAAATAGAAGTCACACCCTGTGAAATGTGCACTTCCCCATACATCCCAGAAAACCTTGGAAGTGAATAACCAAATTGAAAAATCTGGATTAGAAGATTATAATTTAAATTCACAAATCCTTGCTTGCTTATAAAGATGTATGAGTCTACAGATGCACATTCCTTTTGTATAGACTTGCAAAATCTGGTCCCTACGCTATTGCTTCCAAAGTGGCAACATACAGGGAAATCAGCAGCTGAAGGACCAGATCCTGCAGGATTCTGAGCATTTGCAGTGAGGTTTTTGAGGGTTTTTTTAATGGTGTGGTTTTGGGTTTTGTTTTCTTTTCTTCCCCCCCCGATCAAGCTACCTATGGTGACAAATGTTTACAGGATGGCACATACACCCAGAAATCCCAACACTTATTTTAACAGCTAACTTTGTATATGGGCAAATCCTTTAGTATTGGACTTTTGGTCTTTTTTATTTAAAAAACCCCCACACTAACTTTTAAATACAAATCCATATTCTAACAGTCAAATAAAAGTGCATCTGAAAGCACAGTTTAACCTTTAATACACTTATAAACAGCTGTAATGATGTTGGCCAACAACAACAAAAAGAAATGTTGAAATGCCTAAAGAAAGCTCATGAAAATCCCATATTATTTTATAGAAGGAAAAGAAACTCAGTTTTCTCAATATTATTCTATGTAGTACAGGCAAATTTTTAGAGTTCTGAGAAATAAAACTGTCAAAAAATCTATGCACTGACTTCATAATTTCTGAGTGTTTTCCTGTGAAAAAAGTTATGAGTAATACCATGACTCAATACATGGTCACTGTCAGACAAGTGCTACTTGGACCTCTCTACTTGCTGTACCATGAACAGCGATCCCTGTGATCTAAGACCACATCTACACTACAAAATTCTGCCAGCACCGTCGATCACTCAAAAATGAGAAAAGGCAGCATCTTTGATAAATACTTTCACCAGTATAACTTTTTACTTGAGGGTGGGGGGGAAATAGAAAAAAAGCACTGCTATTGACACAAAGCTTAAATGAGTTGATATAAATGTGTTTGCACTAGGAATACTAGTCCTAGAAGGTATAGCACTCTCAAATGAAGTAATATTGATAGAAAAACAAGGTGTGTTTAGACCAAACTTTAGATTAACTGGATTTTTTTTCTGTTAACATAAAGATGTTACTAAACTGCATTAGAACAATAATATATTGGCCCAATCCTATTACAAACAACTGCAGGTAAACAGGATGAGGAAGTGAAAGTGATCTTACAGTGTAGGAGTCAAAATCAGAAGGGCAACAACAGCCTGAATAAGGCTTTTAGCCAAAAAGCTGAGATAATGCAAGTATTTGCCAGGGTTTATCAATTACCTTTCACTTTGAATATAATGTAAATATTTAAGACCCTATACTGGCCCTATTGCAAGCTCATTAGAGCTGTGCATAATTGTTGAAGCCACTTCTGAACACTGAATTTTGGATCCTACCTTTTCCAAGCACTTTTGGAAACCTGAGCATAAGCTTCATAAAAAACCACTTGCTGTTAAGACTCTTAATGCCAGAATTGCCTCTCAAATGGGCTTGTAGCATAAAACAGCATAAAGAAAGGCATGTGAGTTGGAGTGCAGAAAAAGAAATGGTTACAATATTTCAGAAAAACTTCTTCCTGGTATGCAACCTTGCAATGAAGATTCCCTAGAACTGAGGTGAGTCAAAGTAATGTGAGAAATTTAGAAAGATTCATTTCTCATTTAAATAGGCTAGCAAAGTAACCATGTACGACTTAACTAAGCTTCACCATTGGATCAAGTAGGATAATTCCTATCAAAAATATGGGAAAGGTTCAAACCTATGTAGTACAAAGGGATTGATGGGAGTAAATTGAGCAGATGATATTTTTTGGCTGAATGTCAGAAAAAAAAATTCCTAGCAGAGAAGATGACTATTATACTGTAGGAAAGACACCCCCAAGGGAAGTGATAGAAGTCTCTCTCCTTCAGTCCCTTAAAAATGATTTAGGTAATGTGCAAGAAGAGACATACTGTAGGAAACAACCCTGTCCTTGCTGAAAGATTTTTAATATGACCTATTACATCTTTCTCATCTCTAATTTCTGTCATTTTATGAATATGAATGGAAGAGAATAGACCACGCATAGCAAGGAGGGAAATCTCAGTCTGTCATTGGTTTTGCTCCCTAACAGGGAGCTAACAGGAAGCCTCCCTGTTTCTTGCCATTCACAACCATTTCCATCATCTACAGATGGCTAGAGGAGCAGGGGGCAACACACAATTACAAATTAATCTCTATTATTGTTGCAGCAGCCTGGAGTTGCACTCCAACAGCACACAGAGCTAATTTTCTTGTCTTTTCTTGGGAGTGGGAAGATTGGTTGCGCATTTGTCAGTTTTATCTTTGTCAGGGGGGTAGTATGCTCAGTATAATGAGATAAGTGAGTAAAACAACATTTCTCAATTTTAATATCCTAAGACTTTTCACTGACATGAGGATTGCTGGCATGAAGCTTTCTTATAAAATTCTTTTGTCACATACTGTATTACAAATCTTATCAGATTCCCTCCATTGCAGAGTCACTGACACATTCTCTAACGTTTCCTAACCTTAAGTCTCAGGATTTTCCCATACTACCAAAAAAAAAAACCCCAACAACAAAAAACAAACAACCCAAGCCCACACCACCCCATCTGTTGCATTTCAAAGCTGATCTCAAAAGAAATTCAGCCCAATTCCTCAGATACAATAGTTTCACCATGACTTCCAGTTATACCTACTTTCAGCAAGAAACAGGGATTATGTAACTATCATTCAACCTAATATCAATTACTTTGTCCTGCAATTTAGGATAAATTCTCACCTTTTACCTTCATTAATGAAATTATATTTGGATTATGAGATATGATTACTTCAAAATATAAGCTAAGAAGAAACACACTTCCCTTTCTCTCTTCACTCTTGCATATCACTTTACCCGGAAATAAACTTATATTTAAAAAAAAAAAACCAAAAACCAAAAAACCCCCAACCAACCATAAAACACCCCAAACACCACCC
Source organism: Pelecanoides urinatrix (assembly GCA_013400755.1). Classification (NCBI taxonomy): domain Eukaryota; kingdom Metazoa; phylum Chordata; class Aves; order Procellariiformes; family Procellariidae; genus Pelecanoides; species Pelecanoides urinatrix. The sequence continues at coordinate 465,924 of VZTQ01004462.1, forward strand.
CCTCCCCAAACCACATAAAACTAGCAAAAACAACCCACAAAACACCCCCCCCAAACAAAAACAACCTCAAAAACTGCCACTTGTGACATGGAAAAAAAAAAAACAAAACAACTCAGGAGAGTGTTTGTGCACTGCTCTTAAGTTTCTTTACTATTTATTTAGTTCTTTTGTATTCTGTACATCTCATCTTCATAATTAAATTTCCCCAGTATTTTCTATGCCCTCTCTATATTTTTGGAAGAATTGTTTTGGAAAAGCAGGATTCCTTTAAATACAGCTAAATAACTTCATATTGCTGTTGTTGGTTAATGAAATATCTCAAATCCAAGAACAGGGTGAAGAAAGAAAACCGAAATAATGAAAACTGACTGGCATGGGCTAAGAGGCTGTAAATCACATAAGACAAGACCATAGTTAGATTGTTTGTGAATATTTCTATTCCACAATCACCAAAGGAAAAAGAACACATCCCTTTCAATTTTGACAGATCAGTAAGGATTACAACAGTGGCTCGATTTATACCTGACACACATTGGCTGTCTAGGAAACCCTTTTTTGCCTTCTGTCTCCTATTCCAATATATTAAGAACTAAAAAAGCAGCAACCTTTGCCAACTATAGTTATATTGTCAGTGATTCAGTTCCTGCTGTGGTCTTGCTCATTCAAGTTCATTAACTCGTTCAGTTTGTTTTTATTATCTGTTGATAATAAACACTTGATAAATACATGAACCTAGATGAAGATAGGTGTATGCTTTCAAGCATAAGCTACCTATAAAAGCTAGCTTTTTCTTTTTAAAGAATTTCTTTGCCCATTTTAAGCTAATTTAAAAGTACTTCAATACAATGTAAGTAAACTATCTGTTAACTAGCAATTGTGAACATGATTCAGCTCTGTACAAGGCTGTGATGAAAAATATTTTGAACATTAAAAAATTGGATTGTTACTTAGATAAAGGGAAGTATACAAATCAAATAATATTTTAGTTTATGTAGACTTATGCACTTATCTATGAGTAAATTGGATCCTGTAAAAATATAATAAACTGCCCAGGCAAGACATTTCATTTTGTTAAATATTAAGGGTTTTTTGTGCAATTTCAGTCTCCAAATGTTTATAGCACCTCAGATTCTACCTTCTTCATAATCTTCTTTGAAATACAGGAAAAATGTAAAGCTAACATTTTATATGAAAATATATGTGTATATATATGTAGACATTTTTCAATTTTTCTGAAAAATAAGTGCACCCTTATAATTTTTTCATTGAAAACTTTCGTTTTCTTTAAATCCTTCAAGATTGACTGATAAATATGTCTTCTTCCACTAACATCAGCTTAAATATTCATAGGCTCGGTCAAAAGAGGTAGTTGTTGCACTTGGGAATTTAAGATCAATTTACCACTTTTCAAACAGCTGATATTTTATAACCGGTGGTTAATTTTGAGTGTTTTATTAAGACAATGATTGCAAGGAACAAAAGTGATACAAGTGAGTGTCCAACTATCCAGCAAATAGAAGTTCCATTCATTTTCCCTTCAAATTCATTATCTATACAACGGTTTGTTGGTCATATTAAGACATCTTATTAAAATACCTTGTGTCCATGAAAAGCCTATTGAACAGGCAACCCAAACGAATATTTAAAAGTTCTGAAAAAGAAGGGGTGTGACTTTCAAGTAAAACTGTCAAAATATGCATTTACTATTCAATTCCTTGCTGAAATAAAAAGTTTTTGACAAGGACATATCACAACCTAAATGGAACCCCTCACTCTTATATTGGAACAAAAATAGTAAGCCCACTCAAACCCAACAGAAGTTGTAAAAAGACAGTCAGTTCCGTAAAAAGACAGTTCCCAAGAAGGGCCCCTGTACTGTCTGGCTGTGCTGCAGTTTACACACAGGCAGCGTCCTTCCTCCAGGACAGTGTACCTCAGTCTGCAAAATTCTCCCTTAAGTCAAGTTTAGCAATTCATTGGAACCAGAGAAAACCTAAAAATCTGCATCCAAGTAACTAAGATTGTGCTAAGCAAAAAGAGATCCTTTTACCAAGATACTGCAAATACCTAGCAAATAAATTTCACCTTGGAAAAGGAAACAAATAACCCATAGGGGATATTCTTATTTTTAACTGCTTCTCATTAAGTCTTTTTGTGGAGGATGAACATACCCAGAGGACTGATGAATTTGAAACCTTTTTCTCCAACTAAAAATCCCAAATTAGTCACTTCTCTGATGAGGTATTTGAGTCCCCAAAACTCTCAGGCTAGGGTCCTAAGATTCACAAGCCTTTTTTTTGCCTTGACACTCGGTGATGAAGACATCACTCTACAGTATATGTATTTTGCTTTTGCAAGTGGCACAAGTAAGAACAGTAACATTTTCTTGAAAAAAAGTTGAGGCACACCAACTCTGCAACTTTGTAATATATATTAATATGCAATTATTATTTTTTAAACAACAGTTTAGTAAGAAAAATAACACCTTTAACCTAGCAAAGCTGTCTTAAATGCATACATATATATACACACACAAATATGATAGCACGGCAATGTCTCTGCAATGAATAAACAAGTTCTAGAATCTGGTGGATGTTTCTGTGCATCTCCATGGCTTCAATCAATATTTGTCTATAGCATTAACATTTGTAAAGAAAAATAACAGACTTCAGTGAGTTTGATAAAGCTCTTAGTGGCACAGCTCTCACTTCCACCAGCAAAAATAATGTATAATTTCAGCTTTTTGTCAATACATTCACCTTCCTTACACAAATGTTTTTAGAGCTGAATGGCTCAATGCAGAGGTGTGGAACTGATTACCTGATTCATATAATATAGAGAAATGCCATAAGTTGCAAGTCTACTGTGGACTGGCCTGCATATTTACCTAACAATAAGAAAAAAAATTATTAAATAATTAGTTCAGTTGCAAGTGTTGCTGCAATTCCCACTTTGTGAAGTGTGCTGCCCTGGTGTGGGAGCTACACAACTGGGAGGGTGTGCAAGGCGTACTGACTCTTTCTTCATATATTGAGACACACACTACATGGAGGCACAAGAGAATTTAACAGCTGAGACACACTGGTCCAGCAGGTACCAGACAGGTAACTAGAGCATCCCTTCAGAGCACCCTGACTCTGCTAGTCATGGCTAAACAAACCCAGGTAGGTCACCTCCTCCCTCTATACCGGCATCCTCTATCTATCCCTCGTTTGCTTTATATACATAAAGGGGTTGCTTATCTACTCAGAGAACACACAGTTTTTCTCTATATTGTCACGAAAGTGGGATCTCTCTGTGATTAGAACAGCATCAACATTCAAGAAAATGTTGGGTTTGGGGTTTTTTGTTTGGTTGGGTTTTATTTCATGTTACACATACTTGAAAACATGGATTCAGAAGGCACCTACAATGCTTCTCTGAACTATATACGACACAGTAGAAAATCATGCTGTCTTTGCACATCTCCTGTTCACCAAAACCTGTCTTTGCACCACTTTTAAATAAGTAAGGACAGAGGACTGCTCTAGTGATATAGCAAAAATGGAGCAATGGGACCCATTATTATGTATATCTAATGGCTCCATCGCCACACAATTAGGCAAGAGACTGACCTGTATTCTAGATCATGTTGCAGGCTGTACCGCAGCCCTCAAAGGAACCAATTCATGAATCTGTGTCCTCAGAGTTAAAATATAAATTTCTTTTCCCTTGCATGTGAATACTATCAAGCACAGCTTGAACTTGCAACATGAAACAGCTAAAGAGAATGAGTGAAAATGCATAAGTAAGAAGACAAATCTGAGCTCCCCAAAACCTACAGCAGTCAAAACAATTAACACAAAGATTTCCGCTTCAGCATGCTGTACTTTCAGTCTAGTGAATGAAGTCTTTAATATTCAACTCCTGCAAAGCAATTTGTAATAACCTACTCCAAGCATATTATACCATAAAAACGATAAGGTATATCAACCGTGTAAAATATTTACACCTTGTTAAAATAGATAGCTTTACACTTTATAAGTTATTGTGCTAGTCATTCATTTTTCATAAGTCACGATTTCAAGTTTTTCTTAACAACCCTCTTTCACAAAGAACTCTATTATGAGAGCAGGCATGCCTATATTTAAGAGTCTCCTAGCTGAAAATGCTAATAATAGCATGAGTGAGGTTATTCAAGACTTAGCACTACTGTACCAGAAAAGACATGCATACTTCGGTCAATCTGGAAAAGGAAGCAATTGTTTCCTGTAATGCTAGATAAGTGGGGGGGTGTGGTGTGGTGTGTGTGTGTGTTTGTTTTGTAATATATCATTTAACCATGAAAAGCTGCCTGGTTTCATTGTACACTGGATTATTTAAAATGTTATTAATAGTAAACCCAATAATTCACTCAAAATAGTTAAGTATGACAAGATATTAGGAAGCAAGGGTGCCAACAGACATTGAATGCTGCTGCAACATAGATAAGACAGAATGATTATAAACATGCTTACAACAGATCTTAAATGAAAACATTCTCTGTATTCATGTAGAATAACCAAAAGTTCTATTTCAATTTAATTTCTTGGTTTTAATGGTATAAATGCCAAGTAAATCATTAAAAGAAATGTCAGCTCTATCGGTGGCAGCTGCTTTTACTACTAAAAAAGGAGGGGAAGTGTAAGAGCAGGGCAGCCAGCAAACCCCACAGCGGTCTGCAAAGTCACTAGTGGGAAAACAACAAAGGCCTTTCCATGCAACTAACACAGATGCGCCCACAGCCAAACTGTCAGAAACAGTTAGGATGACAGCTACTCACAGTTCATTATTTCCTTCTCACAGGTCACTGGGTGACAAGCTGGGTCACCATGCTTTGTCGGCTGCTACAGTCTTCCCTACCCCACCCCCCCGCCCCCCAGTTCTCATTCTATTTAAATAAAGGTAAGGCGCTCAAATTGGTATAGTAATGTAAACACATATCTTCAAATGCTTTCTGAAAGTGGGAATGTAATGTTTATTATACCTTCCTTTCATTTTCACATGGATATATAACATTTCCTCTCTGTGATGATCAGAGAACTGCATCTGTAGCAGATACAGCTCTTAAAATAATTTTGTCAAGATGTGACTAAAGCAGATAATGAAAGCTAATTTGTCACCAATTCAAAGCTTTAACCTTTAGAACACTTACATGGCAGATATATAATGGAAAATCATTGCAACTCAGTGAAAAGATGTTTTTTTCGTAGAGGAGTTTTCACAAATAGAAATTTGAGGGGGTACTTAAAATGAATAAGACTTCTTAAATGCAGAAAATACAGTCTAAAGTGCTTTTTTTGTGGAACATGTATAAATAGATTTTTAAAATAAATTTTAAAAATAATCCAGTCATTAATTAATTCTTTTAATACATCTCATCTGTCTTCATCGAGTAATTAATTTACAATACAGATGTAGATTATGACTTTTACCTATGTTTTGCCCACTTGACATTTAAAATGAACGAGCAGTGTATAAAGAATCAAGGTCAAGCATTTGCTTAGCTGTTACAAACAATTGTACCAATTCAGAACTGTGTCATTCATGGAAGTGGGAGAACATTTCCATCTCCTTAAGGGTATTCCTTAGTCATTTTTCCTACACTAATAAGTCTTGTAAAAATGTAATAACTGAATTTGTCCAACTGATTCAGAAAAATTAAAATGAAACCAACTGTCCCATATGTGTCTTAGTATTAAATATGACAAGGTCATAAGCATTCTGACCCAGACCCAAGAATGCTTGTACCTAGCATGTACTTGGAGCATACTTAAATGCATATCTGGATTGGAGACAAAATATTCAGAAACTTGTGAAATCAAGCTTACTATGGAAGCAAAGTGATCCAATGAGGCTCAAAACCAAAACTGCATTATACAGGTGATTAATTTTAGAAATGTGACTAGTGCCTTTTAAAGGGACAATTCACAAATTGAATGTACTGCTAGGACAACACAAATCTGTTACAGTTGATGATGCAAGAGCATTCTCCTACTTTCCTAGTTGGGCCCAACAAGTAAGATCATAAGAATGAGAGAAGTCATTTAACATGCTGTCAGGGGTTGCATTTCCACAAGGTAACACCCAAAACACTAAGTTACTATCTTGACCCAGACATAGATAATGTTATGTGATGTCTTTCTACAAGTGTTCATTCAAAAAAATTTTTGAGTGAAAGGAGGCAATGGATTAGCTGTTTCCCATACATAAGCAGTGAGGATGAGAATAAGGATGGGAAGGAAATTAGTGGCTATTAGTTACTTAAGTCATTAGTTCTTACGCACTGAGGGAAGTACATAAGTCACAGTCATGCAAGCTCACCTCTCTAGTAATCCTTATTCTAAAAGCCATATGTTCTCGGCAACTTGAACCCTCCATGTCTAGCAACTAGCTTATGATTGGATTTTGGTCTGTTTGGGGGCAATACTTGTAATTTAGAAAGGATTTTTTCCTCAATGGTGTTTGCTGGAATGGATGAATTTTTCACCTTTCACATAGAAACTCAGGGATTCAGTCAGGTAAATCAGAGATGAGGTTCAGGTTTTCATATCTTATAGGCATCAGGTATCATGTAAATTAGTAAAAGTACAAGCCACACCGAAAAAACAACATTGGAAAGAACACTGAATAAGATGTCCCCTAAGATACTAAGGACTTACTTAGACCACTAATATAGGGGCAAAAAAAAAAAAGCTCATTTCCTTGTCATCTTTACTATCCCATATCATAGGATAATGTGCAACTAACTAAACAATGGATGGGTAAGAAAGGGGCTGACTGCAGCATTCAACCAGCAAAAATAAATAAGGAAAGAAAGTCTAGTTGTATGAAAATAATTGCAAATGGACAAACCTGCAATCTAATTAATCACATTCTTTGAAACTTAGCCCTTTTCATAAGGCTCTTCCTGCAACATCCTATAGAATAAGGTCTTCTTTCAACACAGGGCTGACTTCATGCTGCTGTGGCTCACTATGAAAGTGTGACTCTTTCTCAAAAACCAAATCAGAAAAACATTAAGAATGGCAGCTCTGAAATGCATATTCCTCCAAAATGCTAAGCTGGAAAAGGAAATATTTCGGACAGGACTCAATAGCTTAAAAATAGACACTGGCTAGTATTTGAGTCTGCTAATGTACCCAAAGGATCTCCCACAGGATCTGCATCGTTCTCACATATACAACACAGGAGTGGCAGGAGACTTGCAGTAATCTGAAGCAGCTGGAAGCCTGGTGATATACCCCTCAACAGCTAAATTACCCTAAACACCTATGTCCGGGCAGCTGAATCTCCTTTTAGGGAGACAGTTCCCTTCCCTTCTCAGTAAGCCAAAGCTTTACAGAAATCTACAAATGTGTTGAGCAAAGCAGTTAACCAAGAAGTGTTTTATAAAAAATTAGTTGAACTTCTTAGGAAGAACAGTGACCATAATCTTCACTTCATCGACCCATATAGCTGGACCAACTCCTGAAACAAAAATTCTAGGACACAGAGACACCATTTCCTATACTAACACACAATTCATACCTCATTTGTGCTTATGGCGGTTTTTTATGTTATTTTGCAAAGGCAGGCAAGTTTTATTGCTACTTGGAAAATTGAACAGCTTTTCAAATCACAATGGATAAATAAAATCCTGTCTCCTATTTCTTACATCACCTTTCAGGCACTGAAAGCATTCTACAAACTACAAAGTAGAATGTGGAAGCTATTTAACAGAATACTTGTGCAAAGCATTTGACACTGTCCCGCACGACATCCTTGTCTCTAAATTGGAAAGATAGGGATTTGACAGATGGACCACTNCCACGGAGACCTTACAGCAGCCTTCCAGTCCCTGAAGGGGGCCTACAAGACAGCTGGAGAGGGACTCTTTACAAGGGCATGTAGTGATAGGACAAGGGGTAATGGCTTTAAACTGAAAGAGAGTAGATTTAGATTAGATATAAGGAAGAAATTCTTCCCCAGGAGGGTGGTGAGGCACTGGAACAGGTTGCCCAGGCAAGTCGTGGATGCCCCACACCTGGAAGTGTTCAAGGGATCTTTAAGGTCCCTTCCAACCCAAACCATTCTATGATTCTATGAATACATTAGTATTTATCACAGTCTAGTGAACAATAGCAGTAAAAGAATTTAAATCACTTAGTACCTCCCATAACAGAGGTAACACCAGAAGTTTTGAATTAGTTACCATTACTATTTAATGCCAAATGTTTCTGACAGTAAAATAATATTATTTTAGTATTAAAATTTAATTTTTCTATATTTAATTCTAGTTCAGGAAAATGCATTAGACTGCATAACTCCACTTTTGGTGGGAAGAGATATATAAAGACATAGAAAGTCAAGTATTCAGTGCTTAAAGGCTATCTTGACTACAGATAGTGTTCTAAGTCAAATGTCCATGTTGTGCAAGAAGAGATTTTTAGCTTAATATTTTTATACTGTTATCTGAGGCTAAAAGAATGAACTTTTAGTTGAAGAAATTTCACTTATCCCATTGCACTTAACTGAAGTGAAATACTTTGTAGTGACCCTGACATCACATTGTATATTTAGAGCATAACAATTCATACTCAAAGCACTGTGGAGAAAATGATCTTGTATAAACCTTCACCTTACATTGCAGTAGGCATCTTTTGAAAAAGCCAATATAATCAATATTAACTTTGGTATTTTAGTTTATGTTGTAAACATACAACAAGTATTTACTAATAGTTAATTTATGTTTAACAAAGCTTTAAAGTTATTTGATTCATCAAAAAACAAAATTATCCAAAATACAGGTAATCTACCTTCACCATGCAGTTCCCCAGAAGCTACTGATAGGCAATACCTTCAGATACCTCAGTCATGTCATAGTCTTCAGACACATTTGAGAAATATTTTAGATACTGGAAGACTACATATTTGCAAGATAGTATTATAAATGAAACACCAGAAATACTAAGTCCTTGAAGGAAGACCAGAGCAGCAAATCTCTGGGTTCTCTAAGGGTAATACTTCTGAGGGAAGAGTTACAATAACCTAGATAAACCAAATCCGGTCATTACCTGCAGTCACCTGTAAATTACTGTTATTGACTTACTGCCAGTAGTAACAATAACATTAATTTGTTCAACTTTCATTCTAATAGCAAGTGACGTCTTGTGGTCTTTCATCTGAATGGGAGGTCCATTTTAAAAAATGTTTTGATCTAAAAATATCCAAAAGCTCAAAAATAGCTAGCCAAATGCCATTTGTAAAAGAGAGTTTCAGTTATCTGAAGAAAGGCAAAGTCTTCTGCCTGCTGTAAACAGAAGTAATTAAGAACACTAGTATTTATATTATATTGAAATTAAAATACAGTCCCATATTGAAAGTGACTGTGTCACTTAGTATTTTGGCTCAGCATGACTTTCAGTTTTCTGACAAAACCTTTACCATTTAAACTTAAGTCTTGTGGCACAAAACATGTCACAATGTTGATACAAGTCCTATTTCTTTATGTAATTTGCGTGATGTGAGGTTTGTAGATAAAAATTAAAAAATAAATCTGCAATTACTATCAAACATCATCCACATCAATCTTCAAAATAAAAAAATAAAGTACATAAATGTCACCCCTTTTATTAATTTTGGTCAAAATCCCCCTTTGCTTATCAGCCAGAGGGTTTCTGAGATATTTCAATAATACCCAGGAAATCAATCTTACATGAAACTGAAGGAAAACATCTAATGTCATTGAACAATAAATATCAGTTCTGTCAGTAGCTTACCTTTGAGCTGAGGCCTTAGGATGTTTCTCTTCTAGTTTCCTCACCACTGCCACTGTCAGCTGTGTAGTCTCCCCTAGGGGATCTGCAGGCATTAAATGGGCGTCCAAAGGTCCTGAAAGTTGTTTCTGATTGGGGTTGCTGACATTTTTTTTTGCAGAACCTAAGAGATGGAAGTACAACCATGTAATTTATGTATTGCTAATTAAAATAATGTGTGTCTACTTTTTCAAGTAAGGCTGTTGATTAACAGAAAACATCAGAAATACAAATAGCTATGTCAAGATGCATCAAGAAGCACAAATCTGGAGATCTAGTGATTTTATCCAGTGATTTTCTAGTTTGTTTCCCTTCTTTCCCTGAGTTTTTAAACATCAGAAATAAGAAATTTCAAAAATTTATCCTACATGGGCTATAAGCTTAAACTGTTCTGAGACACAAATATATATAAATTTTTATACATTAAAATCCTATATATTAGACAAATGATAGTTGCATACAAATATCTTATTAAGAAATCAAATGAGGTTATTTACTTAAGGAAATAAGTTGACTTTCACACTGATATTTCTCTTTGCAAAATGTGTTTTTGAAAGGACTGTCTCTGACCTGCCTCTGGCTTAATACTGTGACCTCTTCTGCTGAGCTGCTGTCTATACTCCTGATGAGCTGCAGACCAGACCCCATGGTGAATGCAGTTTTCTGCCTGGGTCACCTCCTCTCTTTCATTTAGTTCCTCTAGGTAGGTCAGGACAAACTCAGGGTAAGCCCGTAGGAAAGGACAAAGGCAGAGGAATAATGAAGAAAAACATCATCCACATCAGCAGAATCACAACAGTAAACACCAGGAACGATGGGAAAAGTGGTTGTTGATGTACACAATGTCACAAAAGTTGCTGCATGTAAATAACTTTGTATTTCACAAAGTTTTCAACGTCAGTGTTAGATAGAACCTTTTCGTATGCACTAAAGTGAAAAACATACAAAACATTTGAACATTATATATCAGTTTAAGAACAAAGACTGACAGCTCTCAAAATGAAAATTCTTAGGAACAGGAAGAAACAAAATTTTGTATCCCTGTTTTTAGGTAGCATTTAATTAAGTATAGGTGACATTTAGGTAGGCATTTCAATGTAATATATTAAAAGAGTTTAAAACAGAAAAAGCCTTCCTGATGGTTTTGAAACCAAAAAAATTTTACTGCTTTAATTCATTAATAAATTCAATTGCCTTCTTAATACTTTTGATCCTTGTTTACATGGCAAAATGCCCCAAATAAAAAAATCACAACTCAACAATTACATTCTGTTGAATTTGAGACATTAACATCTCAGCTACTTAACCCTATAATCCCCAGATCTTGTACCATGGTAACATGATCAGTTTTATTTCTTTAGCTCAGTCTGTGAAATGACTACCTTGCAGTTTCTCAGGTGCTACTTCAATTCAAGCAGTGGTCAGTCCACTGTCCTCATGATGAAATGGGCAGAATCTTCCTTTATATGAAATATTTTTTTATTCCTTTGTATGAAATATTTTTTTATTTATAGTGAAAATCATAGTTCAAAGTTCTGTGAGAACCTGTACTGTTTTTAATAGAAAATTTATAGATATAAACTACACTAAATTAGACCAAAAATAGGAGCTATTCAAATACTTTGACAGTTAACACTTTAACAAGTTGAAGTCAATAATCTATTAAAACCTTATGGTTACAGAATGAAATGTCTCACAAGTGCAAGAAAAGCCATCTTTTTCTGTTCCATCACTCATTAGTGAATAAACAGAAGCAATTTCATAAGGCAGGTAATACTACAGTATTTAAGCACTTGGACATATTTTCTGAAGCCAATTCTGCATGGACATCCCACAGATCCAGTGAAAATTCTAAGATCAAGTGGAAAGCAGAATACCAAAACTGCAACCTACCCTCAAATTCTGAGAAGACTTTTTTTGCTCATATCTTAAGAATACTTTAAAATATTTTAATATTTTGTTGTTCTGATCTTGAATTTTACTAGATATTCCTGACAATAAAGCTGAGGTTTTACTTCAGTTGCATCACTTTCTTTAGCCTTCTGTCAGATCTTTTCCTATGAGTGAAGACATTTTCAATTTAGGACCATTTATATTTTACTCTAAAATAAATCCCTTCAACAGCAAGAGTACAACAAACAGTGGGGTGCTTTTATTTCTTGAGGAAAAAATTCTTCACCAATCAATAATACTAACTCTCCTGCTGTTTATCACCTTGTATAGACAATATATTACAAAACTCTTCTCTCCTGCTTCATAGTTCCATCTGCATTTTAATTCTGATGTAATACACTAACTTAGATTTCTGGTATAGTTTTCAGACTTGGCTGCATGAATAATGAGCTAAGATTCCATTTCCACACTCACTTTACTTACCAGAGCTGCTACGAAAAGGGATTCTGGTTTCTTTCTCTCGCACTTTTCACCTTTTCTGCCTGACCCCATGCCATCCCTGCTTCTGTGCCAGAAGAAAGCATTTGGCAGACATACAATGAATACAAACAGAGAACTGACCTAAGTTAAAATTAACACAGTAAAATGATAGTTATTACCCATACGTGTACTCAAATCCAGTTCACTGTGTGGCACACTTGTGCCAGAATGCCAGGCAGCATGGAAGTTGGTGTGGCAGTCCCTGTCTCTGCTTGCTTCAGCTCCAGGGTTATAGGTCTGCATTTCCTTTATGCTAAACAACCTCTGCAGGTGTTCCAGGGAACCCCTCTTCTTCAGGAAAGTTAAGAAACAAAACAAACTCCCAGCACAGAATGCAACAAAAGCCTCAAGCCTTCCCATGACAAGAAAAATCATTTCCCAGCTAGTTCTATCTTTAGCAAATACAAAACTTTGGAAAGTTTTATTTCTAGTCTGAAATGTATTCCACAACACCTAGGATACATTTTGCTTTCAGTGCACACCACAGGTTATTAATAGAGCNATTAGGTTATTTTGCTTACTTTCTAGAATTGATAATTGACATTTTGATTTACTTATACTTTTTTGACTTACACTTATTTTATTTAAGTTATCCATAAGGTTAGCATGAATAAGAAGATAACTGGACCCATCAGAAATATGAATATCATTAAATATTGGTCTATTAACTAAAAATGTCAGGGAAAAATATAAAGATTAATTTGTTGTTTCCACATAAGAATAGTTTGGGAAACAGGAAAGCAGTATTAGGATTGAATTATGAATCAACATCTTAAAAAATACTTGAATGATTTTAGTGTTTTTTCAGAACAAGCTAGTACTCACTGATACAATAATGAAAAGTAAACCATACCTTGATTGCATAGTGGAGAGTGTATGCATAGAGGAGAGCGTGTTAATAGCAAACACATTAAGTAGTAGGTATTAATTCCAAGAAAGTGAGTTTCCTTCTCAATCTGAATGATGTGTCACATATCATTACATTGCATTATGCTGCTTTCCTTTATGTCAGTTTTTGTTGGCCTACATATGCTGCAACTTCAAATAACATGACACTACATATAAAGTGAATGTGATAGGAAATATATAGAGAAATATACAATTTTTCAAAGAGATCTACTAATTGCTAGCATTTTTCCCCCAGTAAGAAGGAATACAGGTTAGAACTGAACAGTGTTATAGTTATTAACTCTCAGAAACTTTAGAAACATCTCTCCTCATAATATACAAACTGCAATAATTTTTATATTCCAGTAAATAACAATAAGTATACAGAGTGAAATAAAGAATAGTTCAGCTGACAACTGTATTTTTATTTAATGATCTGAATCGTTCTAGCATAATTCCAGATAACAAACAAAGCAATGGGAACAGTCTCCATTTCATCAGACTGTTGGAGTTGTGCGAGTAATAGAATCTAATCTAATATCCAGATGAAAGGATGAAAAGGGAAGGTTGGTGCTAGAGGGGAGCATCTGGTTTTGACTTCCTACTGGACAGTGGTCCTCTGGCCTCACTTCTAAACACTGACTTCTAGTTATCACAAGTTAGTATACCAATTAAAAAATAAGATCTGTGTTTACTACATAATGAAATAAAATAAATGTGCACTACAATTCAAGAAACAAAACATTAAAAATGAAAGAAAAAGCAATATTCACAAGTAAAATTATGAACTGGTTCCATTAACTTTGAAAATGTTTTAATAAAATACAGTATTTTTCTATTTATTCACTGAATAGAAAATATTTATAAAAATAACATCAACAGGAAATAATGTAGTAATATCACAGCATCAAAACAGCAAGCATCTTTCGTTGAAAGTTTTATAGCAAAAGGAACACAATGAAGAAAAAAAAAGCCACAACCCAAACAAAAACCCCACAAAAATCCAGCATTCAGCAAATGCAGATGTAATGCCATATTTTACAGTAGGTGGAGCCATTATTTCCAAAACCACTGTTGACAGATGCTGCTTTTGTCTCTGTTACAAAATGAGTAATTCAAAGAGTTATATTTCATTTTACCAAAACACAAAAATAAATTAGCAGAGAAAATGTCATTTACACTTCAAATAGCATGATTTTGAAAGGAAAAAAACACTAGATTTCTGAAACTAACACCATGAATAAGCATCTAATGCAGTAAATAAAGTTGTGGAAAAGAAATAACAAGTCCTCTGCAGCTTATTCTGTTGGATAAAAGGAATGGGAAATGAGTCATGCATTAAGATTTTTGAAGTGAAAAGGAATGCAAACTAAATCAGAAAGGCTGCCTCAACCAGAAGAGTTTTCTAGCTCTACGTGATATGGAGGACATTGGATTTTTTAAAATCAGGTTCCAAATTATTACATTTCCCATTATGTTTAACAGTGTTTGAACCCAAATCACATTCATGAAGAGAGAGAGAACAAATTTCTGGAAATACTTTTTCTTTCTACCTAGAATAGAATATTTCAGTTGGAAGGGACCTACAACAATCATCTAGTCCAACTGCCTGACCACTTCAGAGCTGACCAAAACTTAAAGCATGGTACTAAGGGCATTGTCCAAATGCCTCAAACACTGACAGGCTTGGGGCATTGACCATCTCTCTAGTAAGCCTAGTGTTTGACCACTCTCAGTAAAGAAATGCTTCCTGATGTCCAGTCTAAACCTCCCCTGGCACAGCTTTGAACCATTCCTACGTGTCCTACCATTGGATACCATGGAGAAGAGCTCAGCACCTCCCTCTCCACTTCCACCTCAGGCAGCTGTGGAGAGCAATAAGGTCACCCCTCAGACTCCTTTTCTCCAAACTAGACAAGCCTAAAGTCCTTAGCTGCTCCTTATAGGACATTCCTTCAGCACTTTCACCACTTTTGTATTTGTGCCCAGCGTTACTCTGTCCTAGGTGCAGAATCCGGCATTTCGACTCGTCAAATTTCAGCCCATTAAGCATTGCCCAATGCTCCAATCTATCTAGATCCCTCTGCGAGGCAACTTGTCCCTCAAGAGAGTCAACAGCACCTGCCAGTTAGGTATCATCAGCAAACTTGCTAATGGTGCATTCAACTCCTGCATCCAGATCGTTGATAAATATATTGAACAGAATTGAGCCCTAGAATTGAGCCTGAGGAACACCACAGGCAACCAGCCACCAGCCAGATGTAGCCCCAGTCATGTTCCTCAAGACGTACATAAGATATCCAATTTTACTTGTGAATCCCAAGATATATATCTGTATGTACATATGTAAGATTTTATTTCACTAGCTGTATTAATAAAATACTCAATAAATATATCAGAAAGTATCATATTTCCCTAGAATAATAAACTAAACCTGATTTTCAACCTCAGAATTGCCTCCATTCCTGAGGGTTTACAAAAAATATTATGGAGCTTCGAAAGTCTAATAAATTGGAATGTAAAGCCTTTGTAGTAAGGTTCTTGAAGGCAGTCCAAATTTTTAGTTATTTATAGGTTAAAAAAAAAGTTGAAAAACAGCTCATGATTCAAACTTTATGAAAGTAATCAACTGTCCCTGATTAGTTTCTTGTGGACACTTTTTCATTACAACCAACTTTTCTTTACATATCAAGAGAGACAACGAACAACATTTTTATGCCAGATATGAAAGTTGAGAACAAGACATGTAAGAAGGAAAGGAAAAGTTTGTATTGCTGTAACTAAAAAACTGCAAACTCCCTGTCAATCTGGCAAGCTCTACAACATTAGATAAACTTTAAATTATCTTATCTATATTAGCTGAACAAAAATCAGATAGTCACAAAACTTAAATTTATATTCCACAAGTAGATTATATTCCACAGGTAAAACTGCTAAAGTTGTATGGTATAAAAATAAATTTATCTTTACCTAAGTTTGATACAGCTTTCTGAAACTGAAAAACAGCTGCAAAAAACAAAAGGCACTGCACACATACAGGAAAAAATTTATGATCCTGATGCTTAAAATACAGTTTATATTTCCTACTTTCTCTTAGATTTAAATACCCATATAATATAGTTTTTCCTCGAGCCTTGGGGAAAAATTTTAATTTAAAAATCTTTAAACTCATTGAAAGCATAATATTTCTGGCAAATTCAAAATTCCAAATTTCAAATAAGTTTTAGTTTGCTGGGTTGGATTAGTTTTCTTATTTCAGTTTTCCAAATGTCTTCATTCTCTATTAATTTTTATATTTTATAGTGATCTAAATAGTTTAATTTTTATGTGACAGTTGAACAGAGGTTGCTTAAATAGATGCAATTTTATCAAGTCTTGAGATAGAAGCGGCTGCTGCTCTGTATTTTCAGGGTATTTACAAAAACACATTTCTGAAGTAGCATCCTGCATCAGGCAAGAAAGAATTCTTTGCATGCCAATATACAGACAGTTGCTTAAGGATATATCAGCCAGCCAGGACCATGCGTGTCTGACTTGCATAACACTTGCTTTACATGTAAATAAATCAAAACTAGGTTCAGTACACAGTCTTGTTCATCTGGGACATGTCTTGGGAATGTCTAGCAGAGGTAGGGGTTATTCTTCCCCTAAGTGTCAGCAAGTGACAGATCTCAATGACACCCCATGCTATTTTTCTACAGGGAGTAGAAAGTAGAAATATACAGACTTGCTATGAATCTTGACATCTCTAACAGTCCCAGGGTATCACATCAGCCCCTTTAGGTTATTCCAATTTGATCTACATATCCATGAAAATAAAAATCAATGTGCCCAATGGTCTAGCAAAACATTCACCCTATCCTATGCAGTCATTTCTTTTCTGTGAAGTCTGGACGTAAAAGGCACAGTGACCCTTGGAGCGATGCCGTTGGGAACATATCCATTTTAGCAAATGATCTCTCATGCTGAACAACTTAATAGGTATAATCTATAGAGATCTTTCCCCTTGATCCTCCTGCGATGGCCTAGGCCTAGCAAACAATGTAAATATTCGCAGGTGCTTTTACAGGAGCCATGTAGAAAGACAGTAAGTATGTAACTGGATTCTTTTAAGGCTCTTGGAGGATATTGAAGACTCATCAATATCTAAATCTAATATATACTTTTTCTGGTATAACCTCATCACATCATAGAGGCTTCAGTTTACCAGAGAATGTCAGAACATTTCAATGACTGAGACAAAAATATGGATTGATACTAGGAGAAAAGGCTTCAGTACTGAATATTAGCTCCACCATATTATTCACTATACAGGGCCTGGGCTTCAAAGTCCTCTGAATTTAGCAAATATTTTTTCTATTACNTGGTGGTGTTGGGTTGACGGTTGGACTCGATCTTAGAGGTCTTTTCCAACCTTAATGATTCTATGATTCTATGATAAGTAGCAATCGCTGCTTCCTGGGTCACGTCTACCATTCATACACTGAGCATGACATCACATAGTATGGAATACCTTGTTGGCCAGCTGGGCTAGCTGTCCCGATTATGCTCCCTCCCATCCTCTGCTTGGTAGTATGAGAGCTGTCCTTGGCAGGGTACTTAGCAACAACTGAAAATATCAGTGTGTTATCAACATTCTTCTCATACTAAACCCAAAACACAGCACTAGCAAGAAATTCAACTCTATCCTAGCCAAAACCAGGACAACTATGCAAATAAAAGTGAAACACTGCTCTTTTGGTGGGGAGCAAAGAAAAGAAATATAGGCACTTGTCCTAACGTGAGATCAGATAGTACATTTCCACTAACTTCAGATCCTTAGAAGATCAGAGGAAGAATTCAGGTCTGGAAGCAAAATGCTGTACACTACACATAACCCCTTTTCATATTTTGAAGTGGCAAAGTTCTTAAAATACATAAATCTTTATCAGCATTTAAAATNGTCTAGTAAAACATTCACCCTATCCTATGCAGTCATTTCTTTTCTGTGAAGTCTGGACGTAAAAGGCACAGTGACCCTTGGAGCTATGCCGTTGGGAACATATCCATTTTAGCAAATGATCTCTCATGCTGAACAACTTAATAGGTATAATCTATAGAGATCTTTCCCCTTGATCCTCCTGTGATGGCCTAGGCCTAGCAAACAACGTAAATATTCGCAGGTGCTTTTACAGGAGCCATGTAGAAAGACAGTAAGTATGTAACTGGATTCTTTTAAGGCTCTTGGAGGATATTGAAGACTCATCAATATCTAAATCTAATATATACTTTTTCTGGTATAACCTCATCACATCATAGAGGCTTCAGTTTACCAGAGAATGTCAGAACATTTCAATGACTGAGACAAAAATATGGATTGATACTAGGAGAAAAGGCTTCAGTACTGAATATTAGCTCCACCATATTATTCACTATACAGGGCCTGGGCTTCAAAGTCCTCTGAATTTAGCAAATATTTTTTCTATTACGTCAGTCAAGTTTGGCAAGATTTACAGATCTTACAAGGGAGTGAGTTATAAAAAGCATAGCATAAAAGAGAGACAGCAATGTTGAAGATAAGCAAAACATTTATACACCTGACATATTCCAGGTATACGCAAACATACTCTACTTATAGTTGGAAGCAGCTAAAACAGTCCTCCAAAATGCAACTTACTGACTGCAGGGTCGGAATAAACTTGGAGCTATCCAGAATATACAGCCAAATACCACGCAGCCACTTGCTCACTCCCCCCCCC
>VZTQ01004462.1:484837-499468 GCA_013400755.1 Pelecanoides urinatrix
TTCCACTAACTTCAGATCCTTAGAAGATCAGAGGAAGAATTCAGGTCTGGAAGCAAAATGCTGTACACTACACATAACCCCTTTTCATATTTTGAAGTGGCAAAGTTCTTAAAATACATAAATCTTTATCAGCATTTAAAATATTTAATAGGTAAGGTATTATGATTCAATTGTAATTTAGTGACTAGTTATAAAATTGGAATTTAATTCCAGTCAGAATTTAAATATCAAATGTCAGCTATAACATAATATGGATTATTATATTATAGTATGGATTACTTACTATATCAGATTTAACAACTACCAAAACCAAACAATATTACCGATATTGCAATATTATCTGAAATACATGCATTATCTTATACACAGAAAGGCTAATGCAAATGTAGAGTACCTTTCCTGTATACTTTAGTTTATATTCATCTACAGATGTGCCACCACCACTGATTTCGACTGTAATTGGCTGACCAACAGTGAGGCAGCCCTGTACCACAGCTCAATTCAGAATCCTTCCAGCCTTCCAAAGAATAGAGAAAAAGAAAAAAAAAAGGTTTGAATAAGTTAAAAGAACCAGAAAATTCAACAATGTGTCACAAATAGAGAGGTCATTATGCCTGGATAACCCAGGATATTAACAGTTGCAGAAAGTGAAACACTATCCACAACTTAGCAGTCAATGAGCCCTGCTCAGAACCAGTGATCTTCTGTACAACAAGGGTGGCATTTTACAGTTGAGTGCAAAATGGAACAGACCCCGATATCTTCATTTGTCCTTTTTCTGTGCATATTTCACAGTGCAACGATTTAGGGTCCATAACGTGTCACTTGTTATACTTATAACTACAGAGTTTACTTGAAATATGTATGCACAGAAAAAAGTTCAGTGAACTGCAAAGATTGCAACAAATCTATGGTCTTTGAGCCAATATAAAGTTTTACTCCAAGTCTGAAACAATGCTGGTTAAACATACCGAAAGTCCAGTTTGAACTGCTTTTGCTTCCAATGGGCACATTTACTTCAGAAGCAGATTGCTCAAAGCTTTGCTAGAAATCAACAGCTCAAAAATATTTTTTTCAATAAACTCCATTTTAAATTAGCAATGGCTATATTAATATCATCATTAAAGTATTTTGTTTTCAACACTTTACTACATTGGCTATAAGGTAAAAAAAAGGTAAGAATTGAGAGAATTGTTCTATAAAGGACATTGCCAGTTACAATGACTGTCACTATTGCAAATTTCAGTGCTTCTTAAAAAGTTATAGTAGAAATTGTCACTAACACCTGTTCTGTATTGGGAATATTGATAGGTTTCCTATATGTGTTTTTATGAACGTTTTCTGCTTGTACATCTTTCTGCACAACCATAAATAATCATGTTGAACCACTGATTAAGAGGTAACTTCAGAAAAATATCAGTCCACAAAGATGGTTTATCCTTTCTAAGAAAAACCTGCTGTATGAATACAGCTTAATACCTGGAAATGTTTCAGACAACATTATGCTACAGAACAGCATGAGATAAACAAATGATAATTGAAGTTTACCTGTGTATTATAGAATGTCAGCAAAACATTATTTGGTTCAATTAAGCATCAAAATAAATGCTTCAGCAGCATATCCAAAAACTGGACTGAATGATTTTATAAGTTCTGATAAAGTTTTGTATCTGAACTTTCACTGGTGTTACATTTTCTTTTGCTACCTGAGGCCAGAAATGGAAACACCGTGAGATAAGTTTTTCCTGAATTGCTGGCTTGACTGCCACAGAAAATACTGGAAATCATAAAAAATGCCAGTTTCACGAGCTTTCCATACAAAAGCATTTTTAGGTGGATTCAGAGAGCTTTCAGGCTGCTCTGTGCTTCTTTAACTGAACTTCTGAAGGTCCTATGTTCAATCTTGGCTTCCAGTTATATGCTTCATATATAGGTTGCTTTTCACAACTCAATAAAAGAATGTTTTCATACAAAAAAAAAAGAAAAATCAGGTGAACCTCAGTTAAGCTGAATATTAAGATGCAAAGGGAGACATGTGCATCTTGAAAGAATGAGAAAAGAAACAAAAAGGGCTTTTAAATCACAAATATTTGTATTTCCATTGAATCATAGAATCACTAAGGTTGGAAAAGACCTCTAAGGTCATCGAGTCCAACTGTCAACCCAACCTCCCCATGCCTACTGAACCATGTCCCTAAGTGCCTCATCTACACGTCTCTTAAATACCTCCAGGGATGGTGACTCCATCACTGCCCTGGGCAGCCTGTTCCAAGGCCTGACCACTCTTTCAGTAAAGAAATTTCTCCTAATGTCCAATCGAAACCTCCCATGGCGCAATTTGAGGCCGTTTCCTCTCATCCTATCACTTGTTACTTGGGAAAAGAGACCAACCCCCACCTCCCTACAACCTCCCTAGAGAGGTTGCACAGAGACCATTGGTCCTTACTCAAATATGATAAGGATAACATAGCTGGAGAATGAATTGAGGCATTATGCTCTTTATCATGTATCTTGGAACCATAACAAGACTTATATTACAAGGCAAACTCTTACTTAGACAAATTTATATAAGATAAATGGTCTATTAAACGGTCTATTAAAATGCATTCAATCCATTTTGCCACACAGCACATTTATACACTTCAGTATAGGCTTATTTCTTTGCAGTAAAATAAAGAAAAGAGATTGAGCTTAGGTCAATCAACATCCAGATTTAATAGGATTATTAAAAACTAATCCAGTTTGCTTTTACATGTTTCAAGTGTACTGTGAATCTCTCCCATAAGCCATAGGAAAAAAATATAACTAAAAATAGTAAATTTAGAAAAGGCATACACTGAGATTTCAGTAATGGACTTTGGATGGTCAGAGTTATGTGGGGTGAACAAGGAGAAGATCTCCATTTAGATATATCAGTAAAAAAGATCTATGAATAGCAGGAATAACTACATTTGAGTTTAGTTAAACTCTGTAAATCACTTAGACACATAACTTAAAGTATAACCCCCTAGAATGAGCTGTTTGTATGATTTGTCCCATAATTATTGACAGAAATCAAAACTCCAAATAATAGTTAGTGTAACACTATCCCAGGCTAAACCAGCTAATTGGGTAAATACTCCTTCTGCTGACTGAATGATGGGCTACTTACAGTATCACCATCTCCTTTCACATAAATCTGCACAGTACAAGTAGTTCACATTTAGCAATAAAGTTGGCAATATGCTAATGTACTTGATGAGTATGGAATGGCTCTGTTGTTGCCAGACCTTTGACTTGAACTTGATAGGGCTGATTTGGCATTCAGCGACTGGTTACATTCATCAAGAGGTGAAGCTTCACAACAAAGATAATGTGGTGGAAGCAATTAGTATTCAGAACATCAATAATAGGTCTTTGGTATGTGACTGTGGGCTAAGCAAGGCTTTAATAATATTTGGTATGTAACACTTTAAAAAAAGCATATAACAACTATTTTAATTTTATATGGCAATATCACCTGTTTTTCATGTAGAAATATTTTTTAAAATATACTCGTTTTTTATTTAATCCAAACTGTACTGATCTTCACAAATACATATTCCAAGACTTTTCTAAACTTTCTAAAAGGTTAAATATAGTTGTTTTCAGTTGAAGTGCACAACGAAGTGGCAAAAGGCAGCTTTCTCCTTTTCTTCAGGAATTAGTTGAGAAGCTTTAACATTTGCAATTTATGGCATCAGATTGTGCTATATTGAACAGTGAGGGTGAGTCAAGAAAAGGACAGCAATAGTAGTTTTCCCCATAGTTTCCATTGTCTCTAACAGGATCCCTGCCAAGGAATAAAATTATTACTCTGGGATAGCCAATAAGTTTGGCTCTATCAAAGACCCTGTCTCTACACTTCCCTACACAATTTGAATATGAACTCTCATTTGAATATGCTCCCTCTGCTGTCAGTTAAGAGAACAGAAAAACAGGGATAATCATTAACTCTGAAGGCAGTGCAGTTAAAGATGTCACAAGGAGCTGTTTTACCCCATTTGCATTGTTGGAGTAGAGTAGGAAGACCACAGTTAAACACAGGATCACATCAGCTTCATTGTGTCTAGAAAATGTTTCTTCAAGAACATTTTTTTTATAACACTTTGGTGACAAAGGAAAAATAGAAAAGATTAAGTCACAGAATCATTCATGTTGGAAGGGACCTTAGGAGTTCATCTACTCCAAAAATCCTGTTCAGAGCTGGGTCAACACTGAATTCAAACCTAATTGTTCAGGGCTTAGTCATTTCAGGTCTTGAAAACCTCCAAGGACGGAGATTCCAGAACCCTTTTGGCACCTTGTTTCAATGCTTGATCATCCTTTAAGAGAATATTTTTCATCTTATACCATTAAACCTCCTCTTTCAACTTACAGCTATTGTCTTTCATTCTCCCACGATGGTCCTCTGAAGAGCCTGGATTCATCTTACTAGTAACCTCTTTACAGGTATTAGAAGGCTGCTATTAGGTCTCCCCAGAGCTCCCCTACTCCAGGCTAAACAAGCTCGCTTCTCGCAGCCTCTTTGCGCTTACTCCAGCCCCTTGACCATTTTGGCCCTCCACTGGACTTACTCAAGTTTATCAACTTCTCCCTTATATAGTTCTTTGTTGTACAGTCTAAGTGCATATATAGCAATTGCTACAAACAGTAAATCTCTCACACAGCCCTGCAGTGAAAAAGTACAGAAAAAAAATTAAAAAAAATCCAATTCAATATGCAAAAAGCAGATGTTAACTACATAGCCTCTGCTGTATTTTTCTAAAACTTCCATAAACTTCATAGAAGTCTATATTATTTATTGCTAACTGATCTTCATACTGTAAAATGGATGATTAAAACTATACAGCTAACTTGTTTCCTGCTGAGAACAAATTATTGTTACTGAAGTTTCAAAAGATGACTTTGCTTGCTAGGAAAATTCCAGACTGGAAAGAAGAGAAACTGCTATTAAAGGATGTGGCAACGTAAAAAAAAAAAAATCTAACCTATGTTTTATTTTCCAATGAAATATGAGATAAATATAGGGCTGAATCAGAGGAAAAAACTTAGAATTGAAATCTAATAATCAAATCCTGATTTTGAACATGAGATAGTTGTTATAAAAGCCTAGAATCAAGTGAACTTTGCACAGACTTATGCTTTCTCTAGGCAAACTTACTGATCTAGGTAATTTGCCAGAGCATCTGAATAGTTGGAAAGGTGTATTTTAAGTGAATGAAGTTTAAAATTAGATAGGCATGGTAACACTTTCAAACAGATTGCTTATCTGTTCAGAAATTATCTGATACTCAGTTATTTTTCTATTCCTTATGGGTATATACAGGGTATTCATAAGGACAATGAGTTGCGTTAAATTCTAGTATTGTTTTCAAACATGCGTTTTTCAAGGAAAGAATAGTTAGAAGTTTTCAGCTGTGTCTTTACTTTTCTTATGACTACTTTCTGTCATCAGCTTATGCTTCCATGATGACAAGGCTTAGACACTGTAATTCCTTCCAAGCACAGGAAAGCTTTTTCTGCCACTTGATCAGAATACAGGGGAAAAAAAAAACAAGAATCAAACACAAAAGCCAACTTCCCCTGCTCCCTCCCCTGTGAATCCTGGCTCAGATTTCCCTGCAATATTTTACTTCAAAAAAATAAGAGAGGGGCTTATTTACACTAGAAGCATTTTAATATTTTTTTCCTCATGGTGAGTTGTACAATCATTAAAACTAAGGAATATCTTTTTTTATAACATATCATTCATGTTTTAGCCTGAGAAATTATTGTTCCTGCATGGTATTGATTCCCAGGTCATAAAACTCAATTCTCTTTGAAATTCAAACCAATCCACCCTTTTCAACTTTGAAGAAGTACCAAAACCATTTCCTGAGGCAAATATTCAAAATCCAGCGAGAGTGCAAATACAGTGAAAGAAGTGTCAGGTCTCCTTATTGCCTTTCCATGGGCATTTTCAAGCCTTCTACAGCCCACACCCAACAGGAGCATCAGAAGGACTGCCCTTCCTCATCTCCTTCTCCACACTTGTTGGGAGCAGAGATGGTGTAGCTCCCGTGATCTTGTGACACAAGGAAGATCAAAGTCCTTTTCATAAATGGCAACTGTTCATTAGAAGTAACACACTTGCACAAAGATGTAATTGCAACAGATTTTTCATTGTATCTTCTTGTGGAATTAATCAGTGTTTGTAAGACTGGTGGAAGGGACAGTGTTTCTGTTCAGGTTGATAGTTTCCTGTTCACTGTCCCAAAATGTAGTTTTGCAAACAGCAGTAGAAAAATTACACTGATTGTTTTATTGTGCCACACAAAACTATTATATCACACATTACAGATAGAGTCCCTTTATCACACTTAGAGATTCTTCTTCAAGCATTTGTAAGACAAAGCACCAAATTCTCCTTTAATAAAAGTATAAAACTTAGAAATGAAGACAAGAGTATAACACATCTAATAAAAACCTACAGAATAAAAAAAAAATTAAAGAATAAAAATGGGTTTGCTCATTAGTTAGCTAAGTGAAAGTTTGTAATATTAAAAAATATTAGGGGGGAACCAATTTCAATGAAGAATGCCAATGCAGTCAAATAAAAATTGTAGGTAGTATAAGTTTTTTCCTCTTATAATTTTTATATTGACAAACATACATTCTAACAACTATAGTTTGACAAAATACTCATAGTAAAGGGCTAATGCTCTACTTAAGGTGTTTAATTAATAAATGCGTCTCAATTATTTTCATCTATTATGCTTTCTTCTATTCAAAATACCTTGACTGAATAGTTATACACAACATGCAACAGCATGATGGAAAGTCAGACTTAAATTATCCATAAAACACTGAAAATTTCCTACTATGAATGAAAGAAATCTGTAACCTTTGCAGAGAAACTTAAATTGTTCCACATTCTGCAAAAGATCAAGAACACAGAAGGTACAGAATGACTCTTCTAAAACTCTTAGCAGAAATAAACTGCTGAATTCTACAATGGCAACACTTATTTGTCAAAAAACCCAACAACAACTCTCCCCCCAGCCCCCTCCAAAACCCAAAACAGCTGATAAAATGCTATGAGATTATATCAGTTGTGGTTGTCTATCCCAACTTACTGGTTTATAGACGCTCTTTCTCAACAGTGATAAAAGAACAACAGGTTGTAATTGTCAGGGTTAGCTACTATGCCAGGCTTATGCACAAGGATTATACACCCTGAAGTCTCCTCTGCTGGAAAGGTTTTACTTGGCGATAAAAGATTAAAAGTAACAGCCAGGGGCTCAGCTCTAATACCTAAATCTGAAAACATTTTTAAAGTATATACATACAGAACACAGATCTGAGCCTTTTCCCTCTTAGTTTAATCCTCTTAGTGCTTTCTGTACCCTCACTGAACTTTAAGATTCTGAAAATAAAAATACTGTATCTGGCACCTTTACCCTAACTTTAAAGAGTCCCTCTTGAAGACATCACATTACAATTTATAATTTAGTGTTCAGATGCATAACTGTTGGATATTAGAAAACTCCTGTTTTCTAATATCAAAGCCACTAGATATAAGCACAATTTCTGTTTTTAAGTTTGTATTAGCTATTCTTTTCATTTTTATAATATATTTGCACTAGGAATATTAAAATGTACCTGATCATAAAATGGCTTTAAGAGATACTAGATCACTGTAAGCTTATAAAATATAAAACCGCTACATAATGAATAAACAGTGTTTAAGTTGACTATTTCAAAAAAGATTGCTAAGCATATTACTGTTCTGTTGTCAAAATGAAGTTGGGTAAAACTCAAGTCTTCAAGACAGAGAAGTACTAATCACTTCTAGCTTCTTCTGCACGTACCCTTCTCACGTCCCACCAAGAAGGGAACTAACAGTTCCAGCACTGTCTACTGAGTTGTATATAGTAAAGGAGTCAGATCAGGAGTTCATCCAAAACTGATTGCATTGCAGTGATCACAGTGGCAAACTGCTGTGTAAAGACCCTCTAACCAAAATTATTTAAATTCTAAGAGAATTCAGCTGGCTTGTCCATTGTTGAGTCAGGAATAGCCATAG
The DNA here is from genome assembly GCA_013400755.1 of Pelecanoides urinatrix. NCBI lineage: Eukaryota > Metazoa > Chordata > Aves > Procellariiformes > Procellariidae > Pelecanoides > Pelecanoides urinatrix. The sequence continues at coordinate 492,924 of VZTQ01004462.1, forward strand.
AAGTGAGGTTTGTCTCAGTTCACTTTAGATATCTACATCTGAGCCAGTCCAGCTCTATAGCCAATGATGAGAAATAAGCACCAGTAGAGTGCAATCCAAACCTAGAAGTTTACTTTAGGATGAAATTAATAGCTTTTTACAAATGTGCATTCACCTCTATTAACTATAAAGGTAGTCTAGATAACTCAGAGTAGATAACTACTTTATACCATATGGGTGATCAATCCTAGTTCAGTACCTGCTTCTTAGGATTAAGTTGCCTCTTTACTTTACATGAGTAAAGTTTAATTTGTTCTTAAATACCGAAGTATTCAGTTATTAATACACTGATTTCATAAGCTAGTTAATTCTGCATTGAAACTCTTTATGTAAAAAAAAATTATGGTATCAGAATAATATTCTAATATCTTATTTTATATAAATACAATACAAAGATATGCTTCCTGTATCTTTTCCTATAGATATGTTTGACATGCATTCACTTCCAAATCTTACATGAAAACAAATATTGTAAAAGTCTTTCATCCTTGGAGGATGTGAATTTATGGTACATCTATAAAAATTAACATAACTGTAACAGGATCCTGATGACCCACAGGCTGTACAAGGAAAACTTAAGATCTTAAATTGCAAAAAGAAAAAAAAACCAAACACAAAACGAAACAAACAAAACCCCAGGAAATGAAAATCAGATACATAAAATAACTTTTAAGTAACATTAGTTTTACCATGTTGCAACAAAAATTAATATACTGTCCTTCTACGGTATATAACAGCTTTTCATAATCAAACCTGGCCAAGATGAGAAAAGCATGTTAGTCCATACACTAAGAATTTTCTGGGAGTCCTGAACAAGCTTCTCAACTAAGGGTAAACAAAGGCAAAGAGATTTTTAGAGCTTTGGCAAGGATGTATTTTCTTAAACTAGTGTTTTCTCATATAAGAATTCCATTTGGCCCCATATTACTGTTTGGAAAACAAAATGAAATGTACCAATAAGACATGATTGAAGTGTTTAATGTACCAATAAGATATAATTAAAGTGTTTAATGATAGCATAACTAATAATAATCAGCATAAAGATGAAGTAAACTGAAACCATAAAAAATGGTCACAAGTTCCATAACATCATTCCAGTTAAACTGGAACAGAGAAAGAAATTATTATCCAATTCTGTTTTTGTTCTCACCCCAGATATAGCATAAAACAGTTCTCAAACTATTCCAAACAATCACAGTAATACTGACTCCAGGGATTATGAGTATAGTGATGTTCCAGACATATTTTCTCTCTCGGCTTCTAACATGTCCTCCAAATTGCAAGCTCTAGAGAGGAAGATAATGATGGTGAAACAGTTTCACATCACCACATATCCAGGGGAATACAAGGTTTCCTGCAGGCTTGGAATTTTGCCATGAACTTCACTGACGGGCAGGTTTGCCCCCAGTATCTGTAACCAACATCAAGTGGTATACATTCCCTTTCCTGAAGTTTCTACTTTTTCCCCATGTGAAAAGTTACTGTTATCCCATACCAATACAGAAACAGAAATAAAGTTCGTCCTGACAGGTATATTCCTGAAGTTTTCACCACATCAGATTCTGTACAGAATCTGGATTTTGTACTCACACATGCGAGCCGTCCTGCAGTGACGTACCTGCATAGACAGTGAAGTACCACAAACGTTACTTACGGCACCTTGGCAAAACTGGGCATGAGAGAGAAGGTGGAAAAGAAAGACCATGACTAAGCAAATGTGACTACTTGTTATAGATGCACACAAGCATTATGTTAAATAATTGTATAAAAACAGAACTTGCTTGTGCAAACCTCAACTATCCTTCAAAAAGCCAGCCAGTAAGCAAAAGCAATGAAAGACTTGAGAAAAATAAATTTAGGCTGTTATTGTTATAGTTCACTGACTTTCTTGGCTAGTACGTAAAAATCAATATGTACATGTAATAACGGAAATATAGATTCTAATTCTGCAAAATACATACATTTAGGTCTGCCTATTCTGACCACATAAAAATTCTCCTTAAATTGAATGACACTACTCATATATTTAATGTTGACTAGTGGGAACTTGGATGTGCAAGCACTTACAGGATCGAGATTATACAAAGGACAAAAGTGCACATAAGGCATTAAGAAACTGAAGCAGCTTCTGTTTTAGCATATTGGCAATTTTTACTTAAGATACATTTTAGCAAATGTCAAAACAAGCGTCCTTCATTTTTATTTCAATTTCCAGTAAGCGCTGAATTGAAATAACCTATTAAACTTTTGCAGACAGAAATGGAGATGGTATTCCTATTTATTGCAGGACACATCCTTTTATAAGAAGGATGTAATAAATTAATGTAATAAATTAACTAGTTTTTATACCTATTGAAACCATGAAGAACTGGTGATAAAGTAATGTTGTGCTACATTGTTATCAGTTAGCACATTTCTAGGGAGATTCACAAGGCTACCTTTCCAATGTTTTAGTTGTTTGGGGTTTTGTTTGTTTGTTTGTTTTTTAAGTCTCTTCCCCCCACTCTTTCTCTAAGCCCAATTATTTTATTATTTTGAAGAACTTTGACAAAGTGGGAATTAATGCACTTGTCACATTCAATCAGCAGAGAAATATTAGAATCCAGAAAAGTTTTATAAATAAACTGTAACACTACTGTTTTCAACTTTAGTCACTGTCAAAGGTCAACCTCAAACCATGATTTAAGGGAGACCTGGATGTAGAGATAACATCACCGCTGACCTTTGCATAAAATCAAATGGCTGTAAAGCCAGTAATGAGATTATATATACACACACAGGCAGTAAACATAGCAATGAATATTCTGCAGAGTGAATTAAGAAAGAAAATACTAACACACATATTGCATTCTTATATGCTGGACAGAAAACTAACAACCTAACAGCCACTTGCTGGTATTAGTAAAGGTACTTCTACCTCAGACAATAACTCTCTCAGCAGCCAGCTTTTTGGGTTTTTTAACCCATAGGTTATAGGGAATAATTCAATGTAATTGGTATCTTATCCTAGCTTTTATACTGGCACAGATAAGAACTGTTTGGAAAGAAAGATATTTGAACTATATGATTGTCTTTACACGATGATAAATGTGGTGGCTGGTTATGTTCATTATTTATATGCATTATAAATGTCTTTAGATAAAATATTAGGAAGTTATGCATGTTTTAATATTTACCTGAACTACAATGATGAAATATCCATTGAAGACTGTTACTGGTAGATGATCTATTATACAGTTGTATATCTGAAAGCATTCAATCTGTTAGAAAATAAATCTGTTAGAAAATAAAAATAGGAACAAAGTATTCCTTTTTTAATAAAGGATATTGTAAGAGACTTAAGAATTCATTAATTATTTTCAGATACAAGTCACAGATAGGATAAGTATTATTCAGATAAATTAGAAGAAAATAATTTTGTGTATTTTTTCTTTCAACATTTTCCACTGTGTACATTTTAAAGTAATTTGTTCATAAATGATTTCCACCACACTGGCATTTATTTTCCTGTTGTCGATTTGGGTATTTCAGGCAGATAATCAGAAATCAAGGTTAACGGTTTGGGGGCTTCTTAGTTTTTTTTGGGGAAGAGGCTTTTTGTTTGGTTTTAAATCCTCATTTTTCCTCTGGGTTTATTTGGTGTGTTCAATTTTTACTGCAGGGGTATTTAGAAGGCAGCTCAACTAAAGAAAAAAAAAAACCACAACACAAACAAAACCCACACACACTCTTTTAATTAACTCTGGTGAAATTAGAAAGTATTAACTGTCAGTTTGACTTTATAATAAGACTTATTTAATGGACTGAAATATAACTTAATAACACAGTAAAAGAAACATCCCAAAATATGTAAAATAAAAATTTATAAGACAAAATAAAACATACGTTATTTACACAATATATTACTGTCCTTCTAAGGAAATCTATCATAGATTGATGGGGGTGGGGAGGAAAAAAAAAGACTAAAACTGCTTTTGAAATCAGACTACTATAACTATTCATTATTAATAATCACATAATAGTCCACCTTTGATTTTCCATTAAATTATTAACTAATATTTTATTCATTTAAAGTGGGTCATTTGAGTAGGAATATAAGAATAACCAAAGCAATTATTTTCTGATATATGAAATACAGGCAAACTGGCTTATAAAAAGTAAGTAAAGTAAAAGGAATAATATGTTTCAGTTAGAATCTTTTCTGAACAATGACTGGAAGATTTGCCACTGAGTATTTCTTAGCTTACTTTCAAAGTTTAATTGATTCTGAATTTACCTAGAGTATTACTGAACATAAATTTAGCACAGGCATTTTTAAAAATCAATTAGCTTGATCACTGGTGCAAACATCCAGATCACAGCCAGACTTTTAAAGGTAACTCATTGCCTAAGGATTTAGATGGGTGCCTAGTACCTTTTTCAAAAGTGCATAGTCACTTAATACATTAAATTAATCAGATGTAAGCATTTTGAGGTAATTCGGGGGGACGGGGTGTGGAGAAACAAAAACCAAAACAGCAAGTGTCTGATCTCACCTTTTAGTACCTAAAAACCTTTACTTCTCATAGTGTGCTATTTTCATTTAAATGGAATACTCTACAAAAATGTTTAATTTACTTCACTACTATTTCTGCATCCTGATCTTGTTTTCATCCAAGATTTTGAGAAATTAACCTAGCTTTGATGCTAATCTTCATTTTTATTTAGCTTCTGAGTAACGATGGAGATAATTAGTACATGATGTTATTCTAACTTAAGAATGCATTTTATATTCCAGTCAAAATGTGGTTAAATAATATCAAAGCTAATAAAACATACATTTAAGAAACTAGAATTATGACAAGTATTTGGGCTAAAAAAAAAAAAGAGTTTAAATCTATTCCAATATTTAAAATTGGAAATAGAACGTTATTCCTGTATGACAGAAAGGACATTCAAATCCACGTACAAAGCTTTCTTGACACCTCAGAACTCATACTTTCACTGTAAAAACATCACAGTCCTAACTTCCTGAAGCTACTTAGGATCCAGTAATACTGATAGCTTTTGACTTTTCTTCTAGGGATATTAAGGATATTTAAGTATTATGTGATATTTAACAAAAGCCTATATGCAGCTAAAATTCTCTTTCACTATTCCATTGGCATATCAGTAAGTTGTAATGTTTAAGACTTTTTAAATCAAAAGTTATTACAAGGCCAAAAACCTAATTTCTAACTGATTGTAATTTAATACAATTTTTGTAAATCAGATTATCTAATCTTAATAAAAAATAATCCCAAAATGCTAGTGCAAACAACAATGAATTTAAGAGTCTTCACAACTAGTTTTAGACACAAGTCTAGAAGTTTCCTGTCAATATGTATAACTTCATGATACCTCAACGTGACGAAAACAGAAAACAGCAATGAATTGATAGCGCATATACATTTTGCATCAGGAAATCCATAATTCTATGCAAAAAAAGGGTATATCTAAGGAATTAAACACCCACCAACCATGATGAGGATGTAACACAGCTTGGATGCATCCCGAGGAGGGGAAATAAAAAGCTTTGGTAGGCCAATCTTTCTAAAGCTTTACCAATTTAGCTTGCTTTCTACTCTTATTGGTGCTTAAGCGTTTAAGACTTTATTTGTGAAAACAGAGAGAGATAGCAGAGAATCATGTTGTCTGCAGCTTCCTAAGTCTTGCTTAAGATCCTTTTCAATTACCATCCATTTCTCCTTTAAAAAGGGACAAAAAAAAAAAAAAGAGGAGTGGGAACAGGTCAGGGCAGTCTGTGACAATGACAGTGTGATGGGCTTGGGCCCCCTGTGGCGTTTCCATCTGCTATCATTAAGGTGACTATTCAGACATGAAAAAATCCCTCTTGCTGTGCTGACAGGCAGACATCAAGAACTATGACAAGGCATTAAGACAGAAAGTAGAGACAGGGATGTCATATTCCACAAACAATCCTGCCTCAAACAAGACCTCTAAAATTCTGTTGGAATTTAAAATAAAAATCAAAGGGCTTTTACCTGGAGGTTATCAAACTTTCCCTCGCGTTAGTTTGACAACGAAGATACTGCTGACAATCACAAACATTTAGCTCCTACCTGTGGGCTCTACCATAGGAAACCCAATTTTTTAATTTTTGTTTTTTACTTTTTTCCTCACGTTTAAGTGGAGTTTTAATTTCTTTCCCTCTCTCATCAAAGAGCTGAGCAGGAAGACCGAGGCGCGATGGTTTGCAGCACGCTAAGCACTGAAGTCTTTGCCGAATCACGCCAACAATAATAAAAAAAAAAAGACAACACCTAAACAAGGCGAACCCCTATGACAAACCGGTTTTACTTCACAGCCCGGACAAGCGGTGACTCGCTCTGCGGGAGGCTGCAGGAGCGGGAAGCGGCCGCGGCGTTTGTCCCGCCGCGAGGCGGCGGCCGAGCGCAGGCTTTGCACCGCCAGGGGGCGCGGCAGGACCGCGAGCCAGCCGCGGGCACGCGGGGCAGGCGGCGGCA
>VZTQ01004463.1:0-33015 GCA_013400755.1 Pelecanoides urinatrix
CAGCTGAGCGAGCCTCTAGGGCCCGGGGAGGGGCTGCGCCCGGTCCGCTCATCTTCCCCATGCAAACTGCTGGTGCCAACTGCCGGTGCCAACTGACAGTGCCAACTGCCGGTGCCACGCCCTCCTGACGCGCCACGCCCTGTTCCCCCCCCTGTTCTCCGCGCCCCGGGGCCACTCGCGCTCCCTGGGGCTGCTTTTGTACCTGAGGGGGTTTGGCCGCCGTCCCGCCTGTCCCCGCCCAGGCTGAGTCAGCGCTGCCGCTCGGCAGCAGCTCCTGCTCCGGCTCGGGGGAGGAGGGGGCTGGGCCACCCTCTCACTCCCTGCGCTTTTGCCTTCACGGTTTTTGCCGCGGTTTTGCCACTTTCGGAAGAGTCCCCGGCGCGATCCTCCGCTCTGGAGCCCTTCGCCTCGGTGGCTTCGAATGAAATGGCGGGTACCCTGGGTTTTAAACTGCCATCCTAGGGACAGCCCAAACTGAAGAGGTTACCCAGTCAGGAAGATGTAAGTGGTTGCAGGTTTGCTCTTTGGAAAGTCAAAAAATTAGCATGATAGTCCCCTAAAACTGCACTTACCTCTCAATCAGATGCTACCTAAACCCTCTAAAGAGAAGCTCCTCATTCCCCTGAGTAAATGGAGGCTTGTACCATGGAGACACCTGCATCTGTCCTACTTTTCTAAGGCTCCTTCAGCAGTCAGTGGAGATCTAGTCAAGCTGAACAACAGGGGCTGGGACATACTCATCTTAAAAGTGGATGAGTAAAATAGATGGGCTAAATTGATCTTAGTTCTTTCTATTAATTATGAAGCAAGTCTGTGTGCAAACATCTACATAATTGACTTTTAGTCAGGCTGATGCTTTGAGTTCAATAAAAGGCCAATTTGCATGACAAAAGCACCTTCATTTTTTGTCGTGGTTTAACCCTAGCTAGCAATTAGGCTAACACCACACAGCCGCTCACCCACCTCCAGTGGGATGGGGGAGAGAATCAGGAGTGCAAAAGTGGGAAAACTCATGCGTTGAGATAATAACAGTTTAATAATTGAAATAAAACAAAGAACAGTAGTGATAATAATAATAACAACAACAATAATAGATTATACAAAGCAGGAGATGCACAATGCAACTGCTCACCACCTGCCGACCAATGCCCAGCCCATCCCCGAGCCGTGATTCCAGACCACATCTTCTAGTTTATATACTGAGCATGACGTTATATGGTGTGGAATACCCCATTGGCCAGTTGGGTTAACTGTGCTGGCTATGCTTCCTCCCAGCTTCCTGTGCACCTAGCAGAGCATGGGAAGCTGAAAAGTCCTTGACCAGTGTAAGCACTACTTAGCAACAACTAAAGCATCAATGCGCCATCAACATTCCTCTCATACCAAACCCAAAACACAGCACCACACCAGCTACTAGAAAGAAAATTAACTCTGTCCCAGTCGAAGCCAGGACATTTTTGTACCTACTGTACTGGAGCTCACACAGCCAGATATCTCAAAGAGGCTGCATAGTTTTTCTCCACCTGACCTGTTTTTCCTGCCCCAGGGCAGACTTTTTTGTCAGCAGCCCTGTACCACTGTCACAGCTTTGCATTACTGTGGCCCTTCTGTGTGCTAGAAAGCAGGGGTCAGTACTTCACCCATCAACGTTACCTGTTACAGTTCTTTAGAGCTGCTGGTCATTGTCTTTGGATCTCTTTTTATTTTCAAGAAATCATTGCTGAGCAATTATGTTTGATGTTTTTTCTGCTGATATGCACATGCATTGTATATAGGTGTATCTCAACATCTCTTTGTTCTTGCTGTATCACTTTTTTGTTAAATCTAATAACTGGCATAGATACATATGCAAATGCACAGGAAAATACCCATAAACTCCTTATAATCCAATTTCCAAGATAAAATATTTGTCATATACAGTAAGAAAAAAAAGGAAAATAGAGAAAATATGAAAAACAATATAACACTATAAGTGAAAAAATTAGCTCTAGTTATATTTCATTATGAGCAGACTATGGTCACACTTCAGCTGCTCTGTGTTACCATGCAAGCTAATTAAAATTTGACTACTCCATCTCTTTTTTTTAATCTTTTCTGCTTCAGTACCAATGCAAACTGCCTATGAAAACAAAAAGGAAAGTTGCAAAGTTATAACAAAACGGAGGCCCCTTCCATGTAGTGAAGAAAAGAACTTGAGTCAACCACATCACTTTGTTTAGGCCTGTTACTGTACATTTCATTTCTGGACATTCCTCAGCTATGCTTTTATATTTAGTTCTGCATTTATATTAACATGTTTTACAGTGAGTTCTAGACATATAGAGACATAAATATGGCACACATATACATATATGTACACATATACAACCATATTTATAAGTATGTATGCAAACATGCATATGGGTGCTTTCTCTTCAGGTACTTGGTATGAATGTTACAGTTTCATATTCAGATTTACAGAAATTCATTTCAACAGAAGTGAACATGGCCAGTAAAGAAAACAAGTATCTATTTTCATGTTTACTTCCCCCTCGCTTCTTTCAACATCTAAGTATGGAGGAGGAGGTAATTATGAAACATCAGCCATGCTCAGAAATCCCAACATACATACAGTTTTTTTGCTATGAACTTCAAATATAATAAGAGTCAGTTAGTTTTCAACTAGTCATATGGATATATTTTCACCTGTCAGTTTTTAGAAATCTTCTATGGCATTTGTTGTTGAGATGTTTGAATATTTTCCTTTTAGTCAGTTATGGAATGAATGTGACAGGTATCTGTGACCTCTTTGTATACATTCTATATTAGCACAAATTCTATATTTACTGCACAATGTGATGAGGATTTCAATTGGGTTTTATGTATCTCAGTCTCTTATAATCGATTTTAAGCTCTACAAGCAGCAAATTAATTTTTATTAATAACTTTATATAAATCTATATATAAACATCTTATTTGTGTGTATATATATGTATATGTAAATATAAATATATATTTGTATATGTATATATATATAAAAAAGGCTGTGTGCATGTTTACATGCACACACACAGACACACACACACAGAGACCAGAAAGTTAAGAAAAAATTCTAACAAAGTGGTAGTGGAAACTTAGAAGATGGTGCCTTTACTAATAAACTGATTTTAACCCATACATGTTTATGTCCCACTGGGAACAGAAAGCTTGTATTAGAAAAGATATAGGATTACCTCCTGCATTAAAACTCATATATTTAGTAATCATTGGAGAAGCTTCCAAGTTCTGTATAACTGTATTACAGAGCTACTATACCAAAGGAAACTTACTGTCTCCTTAAATGAATTGATGAAGGTTTTTTATCTATGAATTAGAAGCACTTGGTATGATAATGGTTAGTGATCTTAATGTGCACAGGGATGAAGACTCCTCTGAGTTCCAGGCACCCGTGAATTCCAGTACAAGTGCTGTAAACGTCAGCTTAGAAGTGTCAAATCTTCCTAGAATAAAATACATGAATTTCAAGAAATTCCAAGTGTGTTTTGCTCTTCTTTGCTAAGAAAAACCTATGTGTATAACAGCTCAGAGAAAATAACATTTTTGAAAATTATGTGCTTGCTTCTACATAACTCAGGTTTCCTCTCAATTATCTCAACATTCCTTCTTAAATTCTTGTGATAACAAACCTCTCCTGAAGTAACAAATAATCTTTATTTGAAGACAAAATTCCACAGTGTAAATTCTAATAACCTTTCACATTAACAGTTACCTTTTGTATAAATTATAGCAATATTATGTTATTGAACACTATTAATTTAGAGGATATATTATCATCTGGACTTAGATTTGTATTAAGTGAGCAGTTCATTGGTATCTGACAAGTTTAAGCATATACTTACATCAGAAAGGCAACAATAAATTATCTAGTGTGCATAGGAGGCAATTCCTTCTGACTGGGAGGTTAAAAGGTGACAGGTTAAAAGATAGTGTTTAAGAATAAATTATTTTTTTTAAAATATGCATATATGAGGAAAATAAAGACGGACTTCTGGAACAGAATTTGACCAGCAGTAATCTTTCAGAAAATGGAGCAAACCACAGTTAAAGCAATGAATTTACTGAAGACTGTAGGACCTCCAATCTTTACTGGCACCACTGGAGTTGCAGTACCTCCCTCCATTGCCATTAAGGAGTTTATGGTCTTTGTTCAAACTCTAGCTTCAAGAGTACTTGGAAAATGTCCTACCATAGAGGCAAAGACACTTTACCCATCAAGTTGAGGAAAAAATTACAGTCTGACTACCTGTATAATAGCAGATGGTCTATTCACGAACTGAAACCACTAACATGACAAACCATGGAGGAGCTGACCCAGTAAGAGAAGAACGATAACTGTTCATTTCCAGCCGCAAAAGCTGCAGCAGGATGCTTTTTCCTCTTTCCATGAGCTTATGGAAAAAGGAAGCACGGGGGTTACGCCTGAACTGAACAATCAAACATACTTTCTCTTCCCAGCTTCATCTTTACAGAATTTATCAGAGTTTCTAAGCCTTATCCAAGCTCTCTCAAACAGAAAAGGTAAGGAAAAAAAACACCTATGTGAAGTGTCAAGAGGAGTCAACCTTGTAGTCAAGTTAATGGAGCCCAAACTTCAACATGCATTGCAAAGCACTTCAAAAGGGATCAGGTTTACATCTATCTGAAGTTTTTTAAGTTGGATATCAAAATTCTACTTTAATTTAATATGCTAAGGCTCCTCCGTTTAAGCACTTTGTCTAGACTAGATTTTTTGATAACATAGGCAAACAGATAAAACATGTGATTTCAAGCTTTTAATATACTTTGAAGTACACCTATTCTATGAAAAAGCCAGGCTGTGAGCGTTAATGAAAGCATTGATTCATGCAGTCCTGGGGAAGGCAAAGGAAATGACCCTCTCCTTCCCTTAGGATCTTTGTCTGGATGTAAGTGAAGATTTAGCACATCTTTTCAAGTTTCCTCCATGTCAGGCAACTGTCAGAGCAATATTTCCAAACCCAAGAGAAATGCCTGGGAGCAGCGCTGTGCCAGGCGGTGGCCCCATGACTCCTGCGTGGGAGGGTGGGCAGCTCACCCGGGGCCTTCCCAGCACTCCGCAACCCATGCTGCTCTGCACCCCGGCGTTTGGAAAGCTCTCCATTAAGGTTTACATCCTCTGTCCATACAAGATCTTCATCCAGGAATGATTTGGGGCTGCCTCAGTGACTCCACAGGCAGAGGGCTCCTTCCCCTCCGTTACGGAAACGTGGAAGCTCTCTCTGGTCTGTCAGGAGACATGTGCTGGTGATAGGCAAAAATTATCACTGTTATCTACCTGTCTCTCTTAGCATTAGTTATTTTCTCTCCAAGTTGTGTTTTGTTCCTTAAATGGAATTTATATTTTTATTTATTTAGTCACACAGTAACCTGAAATAATTTTAGGAATTAATTAACAAAGAGGTAAATAAAATAACAAAGGAACCTATATACTGTGAGGCTCACTGCCTCACGCTTAAGAAGTTCTATTTTTACTAAAAAGGGAGCAGTAAACAAACCACAAATTCCAGTCAAGTTCTTTTTATATCTTTGGTACATATCTGTGTGTATGTTTTGTTATATTTTGCAGATAAGACAAAAGTTATCTTCATTAACTTCATGAAACTCAATTTGTCAGTGAAAAAGCCCAAGGGAAAATGTGTGTTGAATGGGAAGCTGTCATTTTCCAGCTACATTATTTTGATGACTCTAACTAACCAATGTTACAAAATAAGTTATTGTATTTACTAGCATCTAAGGCACTGCATGCCTGTGAGTTTGCACATGTATAAATGTTTTGCGAGAGTCACTACTGTTTGCCCCAGAACTGGCCTGGCAGCATGGTACTTGCCTTCCCCTATGTCTTCACCACAGCCCCCAAGAGCTGGTAAAACTACGTGGCATCAGCAGCCACCAGGGCCAGGCTGAGCACTGCATGTGCACTGTGCTCATTTCTCCAGTTACACCCCTCGAAAGGCAAACTGCTTTGAGGCAGAGGTCAATACTGCTTTCCTTGCCTTGGTTTTTGAGGGAAAGTCTAAGCACATCATACCTATGCAGGTAACATTCAGAGATGTGTTTAATAAGAGCTGCTATCCATAAAATCATGTTTATTTATATTAATGATATATAAATTCTTTAAATTTCTCTCTGGATGGAATCCCACCTTTACTTTTTGATGACTATGATCAGGAATAGTGTATTAACTACTCTGTTCTCATCTGCATCATCCTCCTTGCTTTTTTGGTATTAACGTTCTTGCTAGAAAGAGAAATGTTCCAACTCTTCCAAGATTCAGTGAAAATGGACCAGCCAACTCTTTCAGAGTAACTTGCAAATTGGTCAGTCTTGGTGAAATAAAAATTTGGTTGATGTAGATCCAAAGTACACACTGTTCAATGACTTATAGGTTACTAGCAATGAGTTTAGGTTACTAGAGGGCTAGAAGTACATCACTGATATATTCTGATTCTTCTTTTTCTTACATCTTACAAAAGACTCATTCACTGAAAACTTTTGCCTTTTTTGCTGAGCACCCTAAGAGCACAAAACTGGTCATGCTGTCTAAGCTTATCAAATCCAATCCCATTATTAAGGCAAATACATCACAATTTTACGTAACAGTTTTTCTACACTGTTGCCCAGAATATTTATACATGTTTACTCTTCCTGCTGTTTCTTTTGACCTTCTCTATTTCTCTTCTTCTCCTTTCCTTCTTCCTTTCTTTCTTGGCCTCTGGTCCTTTCCTATCTTGATGGTCATTTTCTCTTTCTTGATCAGCTTTCTGGAAGCTTCAGCCTCTCTCCTCCTTACTCCTTTACAGCCACCTCACTTATTGTTCCTCTTAGTTTCTCTCCCACTTGATGCTTTACTTCCTTCTGTAAGATGAGAGTCTTGCTGGCTTCCCTCTTTGACTTTTTCCCTGGTAAACGCCCTCAAGTGTTCGGGGATTTCATGCCCTCTTGTTCATAGACTTAAAAGAAAGAATGACTCTCCATGAATTCCTGATGCCTCCATGAAAGCAGTCCTAATAAAAACAATCAAGCAAAAATATGAACTCAAATTCTTTAGTTGCTCCCAAGTAACATATTTCTCATGTGTCAATGAAGTGCTATCACATTAAACTTGGTTACTTAAAGTATATGCGCTGTACAGTCCTTTAATAGCAAGCTCCCGTTCCCTTTTGCTGAAGATTTTAGAGGTTCTATATTATTATTATTATTCATTATATTTGTAGGCTGAACACTCTTTCATATTAATTAATCTGCTCAATTTCATTCTTACATAATTGTATCCTGAAAGAATATAAATATTAAAACATTAATAAATAGGGCTTAGCTGGTGTTATTTAAGAAATTTCACATCTATCTTTTCTCTTTTTTTGTTTGGGAGGAGGCAGGAAATGAAGGTTTAGCTTGCAAGTCTTTCATATTTCTGCTAATGTAAAATGACAGAGTCCTTCATAATCCTGCCAAAACGTAAATTCTTTAGTCTATTAAATACTAGAAGTTGCATCTGTATAAAAATGACAAAATATATCACACTGAAACTGACAGAACAGCTATAATGCAAAGGAGATGTGGCTTAATTAGAGCTCCCTCCCTAGATAGATTGAGCTTGCCAATGTAATTTTAATTATTTCTGTCTATTAAATCTACGATCACCTATTACTATTGGTATATATCATACCAGAAAAGTACTCTCTTCAGGAAGGCATTGCCATTTTTAACAAGAAAATATTAGCATCTCACCACGCATTCCCTTATCATCAGAATTGCTGCCAACAAGTTAAATCCAAAAATTGTTACCCTGAAGAACACTGCATCCAGCTGTAAATCAGGAATGGTTAAGGTAAGGAATATGGAAATATCCATTTACTAACTGCTAGAAGTGGCAGGCCAAACTCTCTGTACTCCAGAGAAACCTATAGTGTTGCCTTTACTTAAACCAACAAAGTGTCTGCCTGTCTTTTTTTTCTGACTCATCATTTCTCAATCATCATAGGGAGGCTGATGTCACTTCATTCATTTCTTTTTCCGTTAATTTAGTGTGCCCACTTTAAAATCCATTTGCTTGTATATTTCTGCTTCAAACTACAAATATTCATATGATATTAAACTTGATGCATACAACCAATGCAAATGAATGCTATCATAGCAGACACTCAGACTGATTTCAAATCAATGCAGCTCATAGAGGATTGAGAGAATTTACTTGTGTTTGAGAAGCGTCTGGCTGGCTTTGGGCCCAGTAAGTAAACAATGCTTGAGTGTAATTTCAGACTTACATTTATACAGTCATCTGGATACCCTTGCCTTTTTTCAAGTCGCAGTTGTTTCATCAAAAACGAGGAAGAATACGTTTTTAAAAAAAAAAAAAATCAAGAAGTCCTTGTTTGGTATCTAATTCTGGTGGTCTATAACAGTTTCCATCATCAATCTGTATGACTTCCAAACAGGAACTGCCTTTTATGCTTGGTAAGAACTACAGCAACTGTCTGAAAACTTAACTTGTCTTTCAAACCCTTTACCATTATGCCTCCTAAAAACAGGCAAAAGTCAAGCTGCTTGTACACAGAAAGCACTTGTCAACAAACCAATTGTTATAGTCAGCTGATTCTTCATGTACCTGCCTGTGTACACTGTCTCTTACTTTCTTTAGGACAGGAGTCAGCTTTCTGCCCCAAATTTGGAGACACTACAGTCTTACACTCTTGTTTCTAAGTAGTAGAGAGAATAATACTACAATAATAGAATAATTTACATTGTTAGCCCAACCTCAGAGACCGTAAGTCCTGTTATAATTGGATGTTCTAAGCTAGACAAAGAGGAGTATAAATTACAGAACAATAAACTGAGCAGTACTGTAAGCTGAGATCTCTCTAAGTAAGAGAAAATAATTACCATTACAAGTCAGATAAAACTATTCAGAAGAAATACATAAAAATACCAAGGAATTTTTCAGTCATTACTGGTTATGAAATATATGCCAGGAGTGAGAAGTTGTGATCACAAAAAGAAAGCAGAGAAGAGGCATTATCATGGAGTTCCCCGCTCAATGATAACTATTTACTCAGCAAGGGAGATAACACAACAATGAGAAACCAAAAAGAATGTGGGGAGGAAAAGCATTATAAAATTACACTATCTATGGTGCTGTGGGATCACCTAATACTGGACTCACAAAAGCACTACTTATTATGTGGCTCAGAGGACTTTTCAGAAATAGCACAGGTGAATGCCTTTAAAACACAGAGGATGATCATCATGTTCTTACCAGAATCTTGGCACCTTTACCTACCACATCCTCCTGTATTGTCCTGGCTTTCTGCATCCATGCTGGAGATTCCAGGAAAGAAATGGAAACAATATATTCCCATGTACACACACATATACACCATAAGGCAACACACTCATGTTAGAACTCATGTGAGGTGGAGTCCTCCAGGAGATCACCCACGGGTCTCCTTTCTGCTCCTTCAGTGGCAGCACGAAGCAGAGACACATTTGCCTTTTCAAGTTGTATTTTTTGCTCAAACGTTTCTCCTCCTAGGAAAAAGATCCAGATCTCAGGTGTTTTGTGGACTGTGTTCAATACACAGACAGTGAGGCCATGTTAGACTGGTTTAATCAAATGTCAGGGAGATTCTTTATAAAGTCCAACCCCAGGTGAAGAAGGGGGTTTCATATAAAATTTTAAATTAAAGTCTTGTTAAATATTAAAACATAACGTGTCAGAATGTTTCAGTCAAAGCAATTAATGCTTTAGATACTGTCAGACTTTCTTTGTTGCTGAATAATGAAATGAAAAAATATGTTTGTTGCATTGATTATGAATGTGAAAAAANATAATTTTAGGCACTATACCACCCAGTGCAACAAGGTCATACTATCATACTGCTTTCAATGGGGGCTCTCAATCTTCCTATTGAAATTGTTCCATTTTGTGTGGACAAAACATGTCTTGAAATTCAAATATAAGGTAAGCATCCTAATCAACTTTATTATTATTTTCAATATTATTATTTTCACTCTAACTCTCAAAGTCAACCAATATTTTAAAAACCTAGGGAAAAAAAAAAAAAAGGAACAGCTTCAACAATTGAATTGATGATTTTTTCCGAATACCAGTTATACAGACCTATCCTAAGAGCTAAAAAAGCAGAACTGCCCTCTGACTGAGGAGGAAATTTGATCCATGTCTCCTCCATCTTCTGCAAGTGCCTCAATGCAATGATTGAAAAAACAACACCTGTTCCGGAGTTTTGTAATTCCAGCTTTTATCCATATCCAAAGTTATTTTTAAAGACCAGTTTCTACTCAAATAGAGTACAGCAATCAAGACCACAGGTTTGGAAATGTTACTACTTTTTGCAAATTCACCTAGTTAAATCAGAAACTGGAAATAGATTATACAACCATGTTAATTCTGACTTCATCACGATAATTCATAAATGCCACAGTGAAACTGTGTCCTTCTGCAGCCAATAACATTGAGAAAGTGGATTTTTTTTTTTTTTTAAGAGGTATGAATGCTTTGAGGATGCCTGTAAGAAAGCAGCCCAGATATAAAAATAGCTGGTAAAAAAGTNTATACAGTCATCTGGATACCCTTGCCTTTTTTCAAGTCGCAGTTGTTTCATCAAAAACGAGGAAGAATACGTTTTTAAAAAAAAAAAAAATCAAGAAGTCCTTGTTTGGTATCTAATTCTGGTGGTCTATAACAGTTTCCATCATCAATCTGTATGACTTCCAAACAGGAACTGCCTTTTATGCTTGGTAAGAACTACAGCAACTGTCTGAAAACTTAACTTGTCTTTCAAACCCTTTACCATTATGCCTCCTAAAAACAGGCAAAAGTCAAGCTGCTTGTACACAGAAAGCACTTGTCAACAAACCAATTGTTATAGTCAGCTGATTCTTCATGTACCTGCCTGTGTACACTGTCTCTTACTTTCTTTAGGACAGGAGTCAGCTTTCTGCCCCAAATTTGGAGACACTACAGTCTTACACTCTTGTTTCTAAGTAGTAGAGAGAATAATACTACAATAATAGAATAATTTACATTGTTAGCCCAACCTCAGAGACCGTAAGTCCTGTTATAATTGGATGTTCTAAGCTAGACAAAGAGGAGTATAAATTACAGAACAATAAACTGAGCAGTACTGTAAGCTGAGATCTCTCTAAGTAAGAGAAAATAATTACCATTACAAGTCAGATAAAACTATTCAGAAGAAATACATAAAAATACCAAGGAATTTTTCAGTCATTACTGGTTATGAAATATATGCCAGGAGTGAGAAGTTGTGATCACAAAAAGAAAGCAGAGAAGAGGCATTATCATGGAGTTCCCCGCTCAATGATAACTATTTACTCAGCAAGGGAGATAACACAACAATGAGAAACCAAAAAGAATGTGGGGAGGAAAAGCATTATAAAATTACACTATCTATGGTGCTGTGGGATCACCTAATACTGGACTCACAAAAGCACTACTTATTATGTGGCTCAGAGGACTTTTCAGAAATAGCACAGGTGAATGCCTTTAAAACACAGAGGATGATCATCATGTTCTTACCAGAATCTTGGCACCTTTACCTACCACATCCTCCTGTATTGTCCTGGCTTTCTGCATCCATGCTGGAGATTCCAGGAAAGAAATGGAAACAATATATTCCCATGTACACACACATATACACCATAAGGCAACACACTCATGTTAGAACTCATGTGAGGTGGAGTCCTCCAGGAGATCACCCACGGGTCTCCTTTCTGCTCCTTCAGTGGCAGCACGAAGCAGAGACACATTTGCCTTTTCAAGTTGTATTTTTTGCTCAAACGTTTCTCCTCCTAGGAAAAAGATCCAGATCTCAGGTGTTTTGTGGACTGTGTTCAATACACAGACAGTGAGGCCATGTTAGACTGGTTTAATCAAATGTCAGGGAGATTCTTTATAAAGTCCAACCCCAGGTGAAGAAGGGGGTTTCATATAAAATTTTAAATTAAAGTCTTGTTAAATATTAAAACATAACGTGTCAGAATGTTTCAGTCAAAGCAATTAATGCTTTAGATACTGTCAGACTTTCTTTGTTGCTGAATAATGAAATGAAAAAATATGTTTGTTGCATTGATTATGAATGTGAAAAAAAAAGAAATGGTTTGACAGATGCTATTTGGGTTTCATTGAGTGTAAGATTATCGGTTATTTAATAAAAGACATAATTTTAAGCCTCTGTAGGTAGAAAAAATATAGTCTTAGTACACATGAACCATAAAACTTGTATAATAAGCAATTAGTATTTGTCTTGAGGAAGAACTGAATAAAAACTGAAGGAATGCTGCTAAGTAAATAAAGAGAGATCAGTAAGACTTTTGTTAATACATTTTTGTAACAATATTTGCATTGCACACGCATACATTTCATTTTTATTTTGATGAGTTAGATTACCTTGCAACATGTTTGACAGTACAACCAGGAAATTGAAATCAACTCCCATCATCAAACAATGCCAGAAGAAATAAAACCAAAAAAGGACATAACCTGATACAGAAAGATTTAGACTACTGAATGGATAATAAATAAGTGTTCTGTTATGCAACTTTCACAGGTTAAACAAATAGATTTTTCAGAGACTGTCAACATTCAGTATTAACAGTGGAAATAATAATGGAAGTTCTCAATAAACATAGCTTGTACTACCAGCACTGAGTATTTTTTACCCCGTGAAAGAGAGATGACATCATGCCTGTTACACTTCAGCTTCCAGTGCACACAGTCTTTAATTCTTTTTCCAAATTAAAGTCCATTTTATCATGGAATGCATTTCCCATATCTAAGATTNATAACATTGAGAAAGTGGATTTTTTTTTTTTTTTAAGAGGTATGAATGCTTTGAGGATGCCTGTAAGAAAGCAGCCCAGATATAAAAATAGCTGGTAAAAAAGTACTGGTGTCCAGAACAGCAAAAATGGTTCAAATAATGCAGATTTGGCAGAATACTGCCCTCACTATTTTATTATGCCATTACATGTAACTTTCTATTGCGTCATGTTATATTATTATACCCTTGTAATTACATCCCATATGTGTTATATATTCTCCACTGTAACAAGGGCACATCAGGAGCTGAAGCCACCAAGCTCTTACCAACCAGGTGTTGGCAGTTCTGGAATCCCACCAGCAGCCATATTTGTAGTTAGAAGTTTACCACTTCTGTGAAGGCCTAAATAGAATTTAGATGCAGAAATTTACAGATGGAAACATAATAGTATTTTTGAAAGTAGGGACATCTGAATTTCACTTAACAATGCTAATTTTGAAAATATCCGCTCCGGATCCTTCTGTGCTTTTAAATCTACAGCTATTATCCAGAGAGAACAAGCACTAGTGGAAGATAATAAAACACCACGGAAAAAAAGCTAGAACTTAAAACAGAGAAGTACAACAGCAGTGCCATTAAACCTGGTGACCAAACTCTGTTCAGAGCATCACAGTCAGCACTTGCATTCAAAAAGCTCCTCCTGCTGTTGTACAAAATTGTATCTTAGAGACACAGGGCTTGCTATTATTTACAAATACCACACATTAGTAGCTGATATACTGCAGCCAGTTCTTATTTCAAATAACATAAAACTAAAAGAGCCTAGACATGATTTTATGCTATTACCAAATACTGAGTCTTGGGGTACCTGCTTTGTGAGCATGTATATTTTCATGTATGGTTCAACCATTATTTGCAGCATAAATTGTTCTTTTCCAATACCAAGGATCTTGTCCTTCCAAACTGCTTCTGGTCAGTACAATAATATACTTTGTGGTCTGGGAGAACTAACACAGCAGCCTTCAGATCCACATTGAGAACAGCTTGTTTTCCCTGAGCTGTGCAGCAACACTGCTCAAAAACCAGGGGAACTACCAGCAGCCTGAGACATCCTTATATTGCTATTCTCTTGAATAATTATGAACTTGCTAACCCAAGTGTAAAGCTTTACATCCCTTTTGAACCCTTCTGCCTGTGTCCCCCCACTTCCCTGTCTTCTACATTAGTCATAGGTGATTACAGGACACAGGTTACAGAGGTGTGGAGATGGTCTCAGGCTGTGTCAAGTGGAGATCTGAGAGAATCTCTAGCACACAAAAAGCCTCCTGGGACTAAGCAATGAACCTTTTTACTGGGGAAGCTACATTTCAAACCTCCAGAGAAACAAGAAGATTAATAGTTTGATTATACTATTAGCATGGTACATTTTTAAAGCCTGCTCACATACATCCAGAGGTGGCTTTACACAGAAATAAGGCAAAGAAGAAAAATAAGGCACGATCATTAAAACCAGAACCCTCAGGTATATCAGCTCACACAAAAAGACCTCTAAAGGACCTTTCTGAGCCCAGGATTCAGTGTAATTATTTCATTTGCAGCTGCCTACTCCACCTTAAGTTTAATGAAACAAATTTAACCAAATAGCTGAATTAATAACATGTTCCTCAAGATTTCTTTATTACATTCATAGTGTCTCAGAAGTGGTCCAGATTATTTCATGAATGTCAAATATGAAATGTACAGAAACATAGTCCACTTTAAACACAACAGCCAGTGGGGAAACTGACACAGAAAAAGGTAGATTGAAACAGCGTAAACTGCTACTTCTGGTTTTTAGACTACTCGTAGGTCATATTTTACAAAAAGAATCCATGCACAGACCAGCAGTGATACTTCATGACAAAGAAAAAATAACAAATACTATAAATATCATATTTATATGACCACAAGTAATTATGGATCAGAAAGCCACACACACAGAGAAATAATTGCCAGGCACAAGGTCACCTAATTTTCTACTTAGCAAATATTATATAATTATTCTTTAATATTCAAAAAAAGATACATTAAATTCTTTGTTAATATTCAAAACTATTCTACAAAATAACTGTAATACTGTTCATTTGTGATATGGTTTAATGGTGGTTTGAAGGTACCTACTTAACATAATGTAGTCATAGGAACATTGAGAATGTTAACTTCAATTTCTGTGTGTGTGTTTTGAAACTGTGGAAAGTTTGCTACTTAGGTACTGACTTTTCCCAGGCAGGTATAAATGAGTTTGCTCCTGATGAATAGTTGATTTCTAAAATTGGATTTTTCCTAGAAAAGCACAATTACACAGGTAATAATCTCATTAATATCTGTATGAGCTGTATTGTCAGAGAGGTGGCATAAATTCTCAGAAAGTAATGATATGATGGATTATGCAGGTAAAACAGTAGTTCCATCTTCCCACATATTTACATTAAAGAATTAGTTTTATCACCTACACCAATACAGAAAGTGTTTAATTAAATCACATCTATAGGTGCACTGTGTTGTGATTACAATATTTCAGCTGGTTGTGCTATTTGTGCTTGTCAGATATGATCAGCAATTGCCTTAAATTTTAAAAATGGTTGAAATGGTGATATATCCCTGGGGTGTGATTCTGATCTCAGGTACAAATGCTAATAAACATGGGAACTAAAATCACCTGAGCATTGTGGCCAGGAGTTCACCCAGAACAAGTTCATTGAGATCAGAACTCCATCCAGGTCTGGGGATTGTAGCCAGTTTTTCTTAACTTTGGGAATAGGAAAACACTGAACAAATTGGCTTCACGTTCTGCTTATCTTTCTTTTTATATACATAAAATACCATAAATTCCAACTGACTTCAAAATTTTCCAAGTCTGCTTCATCCAGAGTACTCATTGGCATTTCCCAATTGTCAGAGATAATTGCAGGTATAAATATATAACCACAATTCATTTGGGGTTGATTTTTTAAATCACCATCTCATCATCTGTGTCATCCAGAGCTGAGCACTTTCCAAGTGAAAAAGCAAAGTATTTGCAGATCATGTGGTTTAGAAAGGCAAAAAAATTGTCCACTGCTATATCACACATTAGCACCAGGAACCAGATAAGCATGGTTTTTAAAATTGTAAACATAATGCTGACAGCTGGCTGACAGCAGCTACTGATAATTTAGCACATACTGTTGCCATTAGATGCCCAAAGCAAGGAAACAGGTTCCACCAAACATGATAATACATGAACGTGAAAAACAGTAAAAATTAACAAGCATTGTGAAATAGGTAGTAAGCTGAAGGCATTGCTACTGCACGTGCGCAGGCTGCAGCAAGTGAAAGCAGGACGCTGAGCGCTGGCTGCAGGCGCTGCTCAGAGCACACGCTGTCTGCATTAACAAGACGACTGTGCAAGGCCGCTGCAAGTGCCTGCAGAGCAGCACCAGTCATACCGTACACAGCTGAATTTCTTTGCTGAAGAGGAAGTGGATACTGTGAAATCTCAGCTCAGCAAGGTAAAAATAGTGTGTGCTGCCAGCCACCTCAGCCACCAACACTGCGCAACACAGCTTTTTGGCCGCGTGTTTGGCACAACATTAATCACTTTTCATTGAGTTCCCAGTCACTGTGCGAAAATAAATGCTCCTTCCTATATGCACAGTCGACTAGTTTAATTTTACCAGTTTGGTCACTGCACTTGGCATTGCATATGGATATCATGGATACGGGTAAACTGTTCCTAAAACCCATTTCTGACTACAAGACTGCTCAGAAATTTGACAGTGCAAAAGAAGGCATTCCTAGGGATCAAAGGGATTTTGTAGCAATTTCTGAAGCATCAGACTTAAAAATGTCAGTCTGAAGAATGATAACAGATTCTTTGTGTGATATATCTACTAAGATTGTATAATGGCCAACGAACATCAGCACTGCATCCATCAGCTTGTTTACAGGCGTATAAGTGAGACAGCACTAGCAGCAGTTAGAGGTTATAACAGTGTGGTGATAATTACACTACGCCAGACAGCAAAGGTTAAAAAAAAACTGAGGAGAAGCTGACAGATACTTGACTAGAGTGGCTGGCCTTCACTACCGACATCCCTTTCCTAGTGTCTATACCCAGATTTGCAAAGTCTATTTCATTTTATGCATGAAAGCCGCTCACAAGAGTTGGTAATCTATTTTCCTTCTCATCAGCTCAACCTGGTTTTTCAGGGTCTGCTGCTGTTGTACATTTACTGTGCAGTGTTAACATGGCACCCCTGTGCTGCTGCGTAAATTTGAAGACTTCCTTGGCCTGCCCCATGACTCCTACATTTGGGGACATGCAAACAATATTTCTGGGGGTGCTAACCAACTGCAGTGTTATAAATACAAATTTAGTCTCTTGCTTTAATTTAAGGACTAAAGAGTTAGCTCTGATGAAATAGCTCCTTTTTTCTCACTTTGTCAGCTTTGTAGCTGACTCCTTCCCTAAGTGCAGACCTTCATGCTGTAGCTGCATGCTCACAGCAAAACAGAACAGTAAATCTTTACACCCTCTACTTGTAGAGGAAGAACGAGGGAAGAAATTGCTCTGAATTATGTTACTGGCTTGAGTTCAACTGCCAAGAACCAATTGGGAAGGTGTTCATTTTACAGAGAGCAGAGGAAATTAAAGCAGAAAACAGCAGACCATTTGAGAAGTCCAAGAAGAAAACCAAGAAGAAAATAATATTTATTCTCTGCTAATCTGATTTGAAGAATTGTACATAGGTGTACATAGGCACACCAGATGAAGAGGAAAGAAACCACATAAAAATTCAGTCACTGAAATTGAAGTCCAAATAGTAGACAAGGCCAGAAAAGGTTACCTGAAAAGAGGTATTAATGGCCCAGCCTCTCTCAGTCACTGTTTGACAACTTTTTTTACATGCAGCTTTTTGTAGCGCTTTGCAATTTTGTTCGTTCCTTCTTCTTTTAACTCAGTGTTTAATGAGTAGATATGTCAGAAAAATTGATTAATACTTTTGAAAATATTGGGGCAATCTGCCACTTTACATCCACAGCAATATTGATGACAACAGTGGAAATTTTCCCAGATGTGCACATAATGGGCAGAACTGGAATTGGTATAAACTGGTGAAACTCTGCTGAAGCCATTGAACTAAACTGACTCAAGACCAGACAGAAAGCTGGTCTTCCGGCCCTCTGGTGATGCTTGCAACCAGGCCTGGCACAACAGTTATACTGTGTTACCTACACAGGATATAATCCTGTCTCCTAATAGCACTGGACAGAAAATACAGGGTTTACAAAAGGGTTTTCAGCCTATTCTCAGATTCTGAAGGTCAGAAATCACTATTTCTGGCATATACACAGTCACAAAAGCTGGCTATCAGTAGGTTATATTTTCTCTCCCTCTGCACAGTACCTTATGAATTCCAACATTACAGAAAATTATGTTAATCCCCCACTATTTAACTTTTTAAACATAAAATGTCCTGGTGCTAGTACAGATATACCAATCACTTATTCCAGTGGTATGTTCAAGATGCCAGACTTCAGGGCATCTGGTTTGCAGGCAGTGATCAGTTGTTCTTCTCCCTCTACCAGTTCTGAGGACATACACAGACTGCAGGGAGTAATTTATCTTACATACCTTATTCTAGCAAGGATTTTACCTTTTCCAGTAATTAGAGTCTGCAAACATGCAGAGATTTTTTTAAACAAACAGCAATCTTGCTTCTGACTAAAATTGAAAGAATACATGTACACATGTGCATAGCTCTTACTTCAGGCAATACCAGGGCTAGGCTTATTATTCATTTCCCATGAAAAATAAAACCATAAATAATGCAATAGCAGAGATTTGATTAGAATAGCTTTAAATAATGTGAAGTGACAAGAATATGTATCTCATTGCATACATTATCATGACAAGGTAAACAGTGTATCACCTTGGCTAAAATCAGTGACCGGCTGTTTCATTTCAACCTTGGGGCAGAGGGTATTTTCCAGCTCATTTTTAAAGCTATTGCTTCTGAAAGACAAGAAATGGACATTTCTTCAACACTGACATATAACATTCAGCCAATTATTATCAGCTTTGTAGAGAAGCAATACCTAAGCACCCAGACCCTCAGAGGCAACCACACTTTCTGACTTAGAATATTGCTAAGGACCTCAAACTGTAGGACATGCATATATAAAGCATTACTTAAAAATAAAGGCAAGAATAATGATTGTATTTAGTATCTAGAATTTAGTATTATATTTAGCATTTAGAATTATTTGCATTTAGAAGCCACATTTTCTTTGTATCTTCGTGAATAAATACATACATATATATATATGACACTTGACACCTGACACCTCATTTTAAGAGAAAACTCATCTTTTTTCCAGTACATACATTCTTCAGTGCAATACTTGGCTGTAAATTCTTTCTTATCTCAAAGTTATCAGAGTCTGCTAATATTTTCCATCCCAAAAGAAATCTGGTAAAGGAACTTCTAGCTTTGCATTTTGCATTTCATACTGCCAGAGCAATTATTGCAGCTTTGTGCTAATGAGCAATGTTCCAGGTGAAAAAGCTGTCATTTCACTGAAGGCTTCTGATGACATAACAAAATGCAAGGCAGCCATTTCATCCGAGAACTTCTCTACAATTCCATCCACTCAAGCTGTCAATTAAAACATTGTTTTACTGCATAACTGACACCAAATTCATAGCAGAAGCGCTTTCTGACTTCAGAGTCATTATATAAAAAAAATTACTGGGTGACACCTTAACAAAAGAAACATTCTAGTACCTGTATATTACCATCTTCAATATCAAGTTGCATAATACTGCCACAAAGGTGCTGACAAGTTCTTGGTCACAATAACAAAAACCAAAGAGCTGCTGGCTGCTTAGTTTAGATGTTATTTTAGTGATCGATAAACATAGTCATGCTTAAATAGAGCTTGAAAGCCCACATTCAACACCTGACTTCCTCACAAGAAACAACTAGGCTGGGAAATTATTAGACTAATCCTGTCCTAAGTTATATAAACCTCTTGTCTGACTTCCTTCTGGGTGAGGAATGACTTGGTAAGTCGAGCAATGGCTTTGCCCTTGGTTTAACATTTGGGTTGAATGTGCGGCAAGCTGTTTGCAGTTTGTTTAGGTTAAAAATCCTCCCCAGCCACTTTGTTGTGAATGTCAATAATTTTGTCCCACCAGATTTGTCTTCCCCACACAATTTTAGAAATACATTAACCAGGAATAAGGATTTAGTCAAGTATATCTTATTTTTATCTGTTTTCTCTTGTACAAACACATAGCAAGTATTATTTCCCTTCCCCCCAAAAAATCAGATATTAATTAAGTAATTTTACAGTAAACCACAATATAAAGTCTACATTTTAAAACATCATTTAAAATTTACCTTATGTCCCACATAACTTTAAAAAATTTTGACATAAGAATTTTCACCTAAACTGCAAAAATATGGGGGTTTTGTCTCTTAAAAATTAGAAATGTAATCTTAACCTAAAATTAGGGTACTAATATAGAGACACTTTTTATTTTCTTGCCAATTATTGTAATTAAATATTAAGTTTTCCAAGTAGACCTAACCCTACCTCACAGAAACAAACTGTAAAAGGTCATGTCCTAGAACATCTTTATATGGTAATGGTTTGGCAAAAAGAATAATTTACAGTTTATATATTACCAGTATGTCCAATTCTCTTGAGGCATATATCCCAATGAGCTGCAAAGGAAACAAGCTTATAGGGGTATATATTCCATTTCTAATCTGTCCAACTTAACATTTTTTAAAACATATCATGATTGCAAAGACAACCGATTTAGTACTTTCCTAGATAAACTGCCTTTCTCGTGGAATAAAAAGAAACTAAGAAATGTTATGTAAGTTGTCCTGGTTTCAGCTGGGATGGAATTAATTTTCTTCCTAGTAGTTGGTATAGTACTGTCTTTTGGATTTAGTTTGAGAATAATGTTGATAAAACACTGATGTGTTAGTCGTAGCTAAATAGTGTTCACTCTAGTCAAGGACTTTTCAGCTTCCCATGCTCTGCTGGGTGCACAAGCTGGGAGGGAGCATAGCCAGGACAGCTGACCCAACTGGCCAATGGGGTATTCCATGCCATATGACATCATGCTCAGCATATAAGCTGGGGTAAGAAGAAGCAAGTGGGGACATTCGGAGTGATGGCANTTTCAAAAATACACTTAAAAGTCTGAAAAATAACATCTATTCTTATACATCCCAAAATAATTATTTTCATTATGATTCTAATTAAAGAGTCCTTAACAGGACTTATGAAAGTTCACTGCATCTTAGCTTGTTAGTAAGATTTTATCCAAGTAAGCTCATTAATGACCAGTGATGAATACATTAATATGCATCAAAAATCAGTGTTTTAGAGTGCGTACCTATCCTGAATTGAGATTATGCTGCAAAAATACACTTCCAAAAAATTACCCTTAGGGAAAAAAATAAAATCTAAAACTAACCTAATGCATGCAAATACAAAGGAGGCAATTTGGCTAATTCAGCACTGTGCTGCTCTGGTGAAAGCTCTCTGGTGAAAGCCCAAGCAGCAGAGAAAAATCTTCGCTAAAAACACCAAGATTTTGATCTAAACGATGATGAGGAACATCCAGATTCATCACTCATTTCAGTTCCTATTGTAAAGGTTTTACTCCAATAGGTAAACACGACAGCCACAGAAGGATGAGACCTATGAAATTTATCCTGAAGAAATGAGAAAATTACTTTCATTACAAGTCAATAAATATTATGCAAGATGGACTTTACATGTGCCTAATAGTAGAAATTATAACACTAAACTAAGTACATGTGAACAAAGAAGTCTTTTGGGATGCAAAGTCAGGAGCAAAGCCAATCAATCCAACCTCAATTTCAAAAAGGAGAAAAGGGTTTCTGGAACATAATCCACTGGTGTTTTCTAATAAGAAACCCAAATGAGTGTAAAAGGAGCCTTTAAAATGCATGAACATCTGGACCTTGCTAATTGAAAACAATGTTACATAAACGAGAAATAGAAGTTTTCCTTCTCTGTCTCATATGTTCTTACTAGAGAGAAATCAATTTTCTTGACACAAGTACATTGATGTAATTGATAAAAGGTTTAGCTGGCATATTTCTCCATATGTGTAACTTGGAACTGATGCAGTTTCGCTATAATAAAACAATAAAAGCTATGTTCTGCCAGGATTGTAGTGGGTTGGCAAGTTCTAGGGCACTCTGCAGAGTTCTTTTGCTCAATCTTTGTATATTTGTGAGCCAAAAATTCACATAGTAATATAGAGTGTTTCTTGAATTATGACAGCAGGCAGAGCTCCCAATATCCAGCAAAGAACTAGGGAGCATCCTAATCTCACTTCTGAGGCACTAAAACCTATGGGTGGGGATAGAAATCGTCCTACAGTGAATTTCTCATAAGATTTAGAAAAATATTAAAGCTAGTTCATAAACTGCAACAAAACACTACAATTGCTGCAGGCAGATTCAAAGTCAGCTACATATACGCTATGGTCATATCAAGATAGCAGGCCATCTTCTTTACAGGGATCAGTTCCTCACTCTCCCTACTTAGTTGCAGAACTTCACACATGCCTCTTTTGGAGTAGCCAGTTCTCAGTCAACCTTCTTGCCAAGCAGCAGTTACTACTTGGCCATGCCCACCTTCAGCATGTATGGCCACTATGCCCTCACCATCCCATACACTCAGTTAATTATGCAACATTATTGTGATGATCATTAGTGAAGGCAGGAAAACAAGTAAAGACAAACTTGAACAGTACAATAGTTGAAGCAGATGCTGTGCAGGTCATTATCGGTGCATATTCCATGACTCAATTCTGTACAGACTGTAAAAAATACCAGTCAGTGTACCCATGATGACTAACTACTCATCACAGAAAAAGTAGTGAAAAAAACCAACCCAGTACCTTGAATTCATTGAAAATGTTGACTTGTGCCCCTAGGTTGCTATATAACTGTGAAAACTGAATAATGTTTTCCAGCATCCTCCCCCTTTCTTATATCCTTCAGATTGTCACACCAACTTCTCAATGTCTTCCTTCAAGTGTAGCTCCACAGAGTTGGGAGCCGCCATGTTCAAGGCAGCTGGGCACCAGCCACAGGCAGACCTCAGTTTTGGGGAGGAGGGACTTTGAGTAAATCCACAAAGTGAATAGTAACTTTTCTCTAGGTGTCTGTGAACTCTTGGCCTTATCTGTTTAAGACTCAATTAAAAAGGAAGAGCTCAACATTTCTACTTCCTTCCAGCAAGCTATCGTCTTACTACTCAACCTCTTCACTCTGCTGAGGGTGCCTCTTTAGTGAATAATACAACAGGGTGCCCCTCTGATTTAGGTTACTGGATTACACAGCACCCTAGAAAGCTTCTCTGCTAGTTTGCCTTAAAAAAAAAAAAAAAAAAATTAGTAGTTTGCCTGTTTGTATTTTGAATTAAAGACCACTTGCAACTCCACTAGTTTCTGTCAGTCACAGAATGAGCCAATAACAAAACATTGCTGTATTATTAAAAACAATGATCAGCTCTCAGCTTTGAGAATCCCAATAAGGTGTTTACAGCACTGTAGTCATGGAAATACACTGTTGTTCTTATTTAAAGACATTAATCAGCCTTAGTTCTAAACAAGAGAATTAATATCTATTTTAAGGAATTTATATAACTTCTCAAGAACAATAAATAACTCAGATCCAGCAGAACATATCAACAAAGCAGTCAGCTAAGGATGAGTCAAATATCTACCAGTCATATTGTATCGTGTGACTTTCCTGACAACCCACCAGCTGCCAAAAATGTATTATACTTCGTACCAACCATATTTCCACATATAGACAACTATGATGCATTCAGAAGCTAACATAATGCTCAAGACAACGTCAAATGCAATAAATGACTAGAAGTTTTGCTTGACTAGCAAATTAAGCAAAACTGCATCAGCTTTTTTAATACTCAAATACTAAAATGCATACTCATGGTTAGGAAAAGCTTCCTCTACTGTGAATCAAGAAACAACATCTAAGAACAGAATTAAACCTGGTGCCTCACTGAAGTTAATAAAATTCTGTTTAATCACACTTACATTGATTTTGATACTGTTATTTATGTAGAATCAATACCAAACATAGAGGAATACGTTTAAGACAAGAGGATTTTAAAATAAAGAGTGTCGTCTTCTGAATCGTGAGATTCAGATAGAACTTAAAAATAAACTTTTTCTAAGTATTTAACGAAAGCTGAACTATGTTTTAATTTTCATTATATCCTATGAATTTGACTGGGATACTTACACACAAGTGCGTGGGAACATGCAGTGTCATGGCTGTCACTCAGAAGAAATGCTGTGCAAGTCGCATCTCAGCAGGTATTCTGGATGGCCTTTGTAGCTTCAACAGCATCTCCCTACCCCTCCCTCCACTACAGCGTAGCTCTGCTTCACTGTCAATGGCTGGGGGAGGGACAGGACAGGAAAGAAGAGCTCCGCATGCTATGCCTAACCTCAGCCCCTTTTCCCCACCCGTTCCCAGGCTCCACACCCCTAGCTATCACTGCAGGTGACGCTCAGTCCCTTTGGCAAAGTGACAGGCAGCGCAGGAGGTTGGGGTCAGGGCGCAGCAGTTTCTCTCTGCCACTCCTTGTTTCTCACCCTTTTTTCCTGCTGCTCCTCCCTTCTTACTCGTTTCCTCTCCTCCAACGTGAGTCCTCCACAGCCCACAGTCCCTTCAGGTGTGCCTGCTCCACCATGCACCACCTCCCTCTCCTCTGGTCTTGCTGTTCCTTTCTCTCAGTGTTTATCACCATTTCCTAAATAAGTTTTCACAGAGGCACCACACACTTGTCTGATGGGCTCAGCTGTGTCCTGTGTTGGGTCTGCTGTGGGACTATCTGTGTCAGAAACACAATGTCCTTGAGGAAGGACATTTCAAAAGTAACCACCAAACTTCTTAAATTATTGAGTCAACTGCCCACACAGGAATATAGATGACATTATGGCTACAATGGACTATAAGTTTATTTGATTTATTAAAAAATGAATTATATTTTCAGTAATTTATTTTAATATTTTTATAGCAATTTTTAATTACATACTTGAAATCACAGAATGGTTGAGGCTGGAAGGGATCTCTGGAGATCATGTGATCCAACTTGCCTGCTCAAGCAGGGTCACCTAGAGCAGGTTGCTCAGGACCATGTCCAGACAGCTTTTAAGTAACTCCAAGGATGGAGACTCCACAGCCTTTCTAGGCAACCCATGCCAGTGCTCAGTCTTCCAGATTACTCAGACATTTTTTTTTTTGTTCTCCATGAAAACCCTAGAATTTTACTTATAATATTACCTCTTCCAAAAATTCTAGAATGCATTAATTAAGCACTCGTTGTGATAGATTTCTACTCGTCATACCTGCAGTAGCAACAAATTTCAGCTCCACAGCTTAAAACCTGCAATTCCATGAGCCAACAATAAACCTACACTTCTACCCACTTGTTTTTGCCTCACCACTTACTACATCAACTGACCTGAAAGGACATACTTCGGTTTGGTGCTTTATACAGCATATCTGTTCATCACATATATTTGAAGTGCCCTGACCTCTACAAGGAGTACACTAGTAGAGTCTAAGTAGTGTATTATGTTTTTTAACTTTCAACAGATCATTACATAATAACAAAAAGATGGATGAATCATCTGTTTTCTAACATTTGCAAGCCTCTGAAGAGGGTTAGGTGCAATGATATATCCTATCATCCTACATGGCATATAACACTTGGACTGGCATCAGAATGATGAAATATTTCTATGCATCTTTCATTTGTATCAGCATCTGTTCATGATCACCACTAATTATTTTTGACTTTGCATTTGCTTCCTCATGGCTGGCTCCCTGGAAACTATATGTATTTCAAGTACTCCAAAACAGCCACTCAGTTTAACGTGATATACTTTATCACCTTAAAGATGCTCAGTTTACACCGGCTTAACACAATATCTTAACTGTGTTATATTAAGAATCAGGAAAAACACTTTCTATATTACGAAGTTTTCTTTTCATTATCCAGGAGATATGCTGATTTAGCAATGATGTTAGCTAGTAAAAATAGACAGAAGGCAATGTAATTTATTGTGGCTTCCACCAATGAAAAAAGTAAGTCTTCTAAACAGATCACATATTAATTTTACACTATAGGGCCTGTTTGTCTCATAAAACCACTAAAAGAAACATATTGAAACACACTGGTGCCTTGATACTTGAGTATCTTTCTCAGTGTCTTCTCTGATATTAATATAAAAATTAGTATTTATTGAGGTCATGTCTTTGTTTAGGCAATTCCTTGAGAGAAAAATCATTCTTAGTTTACCCAATCCTGGATAGGAAATTTTTCCAGTATGGTTACTTTTTAGCTAATAGTCTTTACATCAAAAATTCTGAGCCATGTCAGTAATTTCATCTTCTTGTGTCAGGCTTATGGTCCCAGGTAATCCTCACAAAAATAATGAAAATATTCTCACTAATACAATCGTTTTCTTTTCCCCATAGCCACATATTGTAAATTACGCAAATTAACTTAATGAAAACATCAGTGGAAATAATGATACACCTTTCACAGCCATCATCCATATGATAGTATGGCTTTTTAGGCACGGAAACTAAGAACATACAAAACACAGAAGCCTAGTGATGAAGAAAAAATTCAACAAAATTACATAAACACATGCTTCATCAAAATATTTCGGCAAATGTTGGCTTTTTCTGGTGCATATATATGATGCCAGTTATATTTGGATTGACTATCAGATTCCCAACATGCATACTTTCCACTCTGTATGTATAAAGATGTGAAGAGAAAGACCATATTTTATGGATATTTCTTGGATCTTTCAAATTCATTTCATCATACTAACACTCACTTTCATCAATTCAGCTTATTAAACAGATAACATATCAGTATCTGATGCATCATAAACACCTGACCTGTTAATAGCTAATCTTAAATGTAGGCAGTCTTTGTCTCAGGGCATACAGAACAAATATTGAAGGATGCATTTTGTGGCCTGAAGTTGGGGAACAATATTTTGAAGCATAGTTTCATACTCTTCAAGACAACAAAAAATTGAGAATCTATCGTGCTTCTCAGTTGCTTTTGGAGGAACTAGATGGTTATTACTGGAAGATTACTACAGTCCAGCGTTGGTTTACATCATGACATCTTTACTTGTCATGATAATCAGTAAGTAACTGGTATTTGCATGACTCAGTATAGAATCTTTAGATAATAACTATTATTATATGCTTTTTCACACAATCCTTATCTCCTGAGGCAAATGCAGCTTGTTGTGAGCCTCCTCCCCTCAAAGATGATTCATCTTTTAAAGTAAAAAGCTAGATAGAATGCTATCAACTGCTGCCACATATTCTAGTATATTTTTATACCCTGTATATCTATTGATTATTCTAATCATTTCTTGCCCTATACATCTCAGAACTGAACACAAATTGACTACACTGTTACAGTATAAGAAGGCTTTGGCATAAGACAATAGGGCCTTCGCATCTTCCTAAGAATGCAGTGCAATGTATTACCTGTTTTAAATTAAATAATTACTGTCCCAGAAATAAGTATTAATCCTAGTGTCATCTTATCAAAATTTAAGACCAGCAGATAGCATTATTGTAAGAAAATTAAAAATATGTATGGTAAAAAAGTTAGAAGACAGATTGCTACCAGTTTCTTTTACAATTTTTAAATTAAAATACTATAATTAAATTTACTTTTAGTCTATAAGGCTTTTAGCTGCATATGGGCATTTGAACACTGGTGTGAGAGGGTTTTCCCTTTTTCTGAAGCAAATTTTTCTAGTCTGGTAAATAATTTAACAAATCTTAGCAGCACTAGACATAGCAAGCCAAAATGTATTTATGGCTTGTAAGATGTCCAGGTTAGTGGAATGATATAAATATTAATCAGAAAAAAGGTATACTAGAACTACTGCAAAACTAACAAATTACAAAATCAAAAATAAATCAATCCAAAATAATTATTTAAAAATGACTATTCATCATCAGGAAATTCCTTAACATTGATTAGTATGCAAAATCTCATGTCTTGCAGAGGCGGGTTTTGGAAATGATGGCAAATGCATGCATCCTACTTACTCACTGCAGGGATTATTCAAGTAACAGAACATGCAATTTTGAGTCATGCAGTTGTCACCATAGTAACATGCCTATCTTTATAACAAACAATGTTCTTTGTTTACATTTATCAAAAACTGAACTCTATGGACCTAATCTTACATGATGGCATCTCCTGTCTCCATCTTCTATATTTGCTATTCAAATCTTTTTTTTAATGTGAAACTAAAGACTATTTTGACTACATATATCTTTGCCTATAACAAGCCTTAGTTGCTTTTGGAATATAAAATCAATTATTTTATTCTTGTAGCACTGGGAGCATAGAAGACACTTGCAAGCTAACACTATTTTCCATAGTTTAGATTGCTCTGAAGAAAAGTAGCTATTCTTCTCCTCTCCAATAACAAGTCATAACAAGGATGTCTTAAGCATGCACATAAATCTAAAGTTCAAAACAGGATTCTAATCTTCCAGCTGATATCTTCCCGAGCCTTTTTCATCATGCTCTGTTTTCAAACAAAGCCAGAGTTGTTTAACCAAAGCCTTGCTCAGTGAGCTGCACACAAAACACCTAAGTCCAGAGTCCTGAGAAAGTAGAGAGTTGAAAAGTAAATATAAGCAACTTAGGACAATGCATCAAAAATGATATGATTTTTTTTTTAAATCAACACCTTTCCAATATACGGCTTTCACTTTTCGGTTATTTTTTAAAGTACGTAACTTGGTGTCCAGACACCTCAGTCTCTCAAAGCAAAAAATACCCTTCCACCTTCCAATTCAGATGTCTTTCCTTTCCCCTCACTTACAATATACTTCAGCCTCTCAGATTCTTTTCATTTGCATCACATTCCTTCACAACCCTGTCCAATGAAAGAGTACATAAAGGTTCCATTTCAAATTGTGCATTTAGGACCAGTGTGCATTCTGGGTTGGGGGTTTTTTTTGCTTTGTTTAGAACACTTTTGCTGTTTTGGTCAACCAAAAATGTTAAAATATGTATATTCTTCCCAAGATAAATGTTATTCTATATTAGGTCATAAAATAAACCTGAAATACAAAATTAAAAGCAAGGACAAGGGGAACAAAACAGAATATTTGGGAAAAAAAAATTCATTTTGAAAGTACTAGAATTATCTTTTTTAGGTAAAAAAAATAGAGAGAGATGTATAGATATAGATATTTAGATGTATAATCTATGTAATTTAGTTACTACCTACTTTTTTGCTCAGTTCTTGTAGTTCTCTCAAAGATATTAGCCATCTCATCTTCATTTTCCTGTTTCCGTTTCAACACTTATTAATTTTAAATGGGTGAAAACTCTTTCACAATGACTTTTTTTCATCAACTGCTTAAATCTTTGATTAGAACAAATAAAAAGGGAAGTCTTAAACAGGCTAAATAAGCACTTCCTCCTTTCTCTGTTACTAGGTCAGCCATGTGAAACTACCAAGGTCCTATAATTCTACAGCAGCCTGAGAACTCTCAAATACATTTCCAATTATAACAATATTTTGCATACTTCTGAAGATATGTGTTTACAGTCCATAACATCTCCACGTAGGAAGTTGGTCAAGATAGCACATATGGTCAACAATGATGCACCTGGAAATCTAAAATAAGCAAATCATACCTATTTTCTTGTTCTTTTAAAATATCTGCTATGGCATCCTAAAATTTTATGAAAGTTTTATGAAACCAAACTTCACACTTGAAAGTCAGCTTTTGCTGATACACCATAAGAAACACAGTCATAAATGTGAGCTAATGGGTGAAATGCTAAAGAGGAAACAAACCAAATATATTCATAGCACATTTCATGTTCTCACAGAAAACCAAATTGTTCTGAAAAACATGAAACATGCCAAGAAAGCAAATTAATTATTGCTTTAACACAGTTCATCAAGATCTGGCCCTTAGAGGTCATTGCAAGAAATGCAATAGAAAGTGAAGGTAATTTTCTAGAATTAAATTATCTTTTTGCAAAATATGATTAAATACATACCAGTGATTTGCAAATGTTTAATTTCACAGGCTACAAATCTCAGAGTAAACTGCTCTGCATTACTCTTGACACAAGAAGGACTGAGAAAATACACAATATTCAGTTTTATTTAGTTCGATTACTGATTATGAACTATGTTTAGACCATGAGCAACATTTTATTTGCATCAGTTACACTAAAAACTTAAATCTACATCAGCCATTGGATGCAAGAGGTGCTCTGATTTCATTGGTGTCAGTAATTTAAAAATACATGATGGAAAGATATAAAAAGTTTTAAATTATGATGGTGTTCATGCAAAGAAGATGAATAAAAAGATTAATAAATATTCATGCCGTCTTCATGTCATATAAACTTGCCAAGTGTAATGGATGCTTACAAAGTAAGACCTTCAAAAATCAGAACCTTTCCGTAGTTATTTCACTGTATCTTCAGTCCACACACTTTGCCTAAACAAATGATACTTTCTTGGAGTAAAACCATTTCAGATGACTACTAAGTTACACCTGCAAGACCCCTTTCTCCTTTATTATGCTTGCACAGAGAATGTCAGTCTTGTATTTTCTGTTGGCTTTCCTACCAATGCTTTAACCTACATGCAAATACTGTATTTTACCATCATTTTGATAATCTGTACCACAAGTCAACCTATTACAAGCAATTGCTTTAATAGATTAACCTTTTCAAAGCAATATTTACATGTCCATTGAGTCTAGAAGTTCCATCACCAAAAGTGACTTAGGACACTGAGATTCAATGAGAAACAAGAGACTGGGGATCTTCAAAGGAAGACAGACATTGAACTCTACAGAAGGCGATTTCTCATTGGTTTGCCCTAGAGCTCTGTGTTAGACTGCAGGGCTCTGCTACACAGCAAAGGGTGAGAGCAAGGCCCTACAAATGAGATGAACAAGCACGTTGGCTGGGTGTCTCAGGTGTTGCATCAGCTAGAAGTGTTGACAGTTTTATGTCTACTGTGGATTCACCACCTCAAACCTTTCCATGGAGATAGGCAAGGAATTTGATTGCAAGCATCCTAAAATGCTTTTGAAATTCCTTTAACTCGGCTTAATAGTTCAGCATGCTTTGTCATCTTCTTGCATTCAGACTACTTGGGAATTTGACCTGAATTCCTACAACATTTCAGCCACTCTGAAATATCATTTTTCAAGACATAAATGACCAACCAAAAGTATTGGTGCATTATCAACTCTATGTGGGGAAATACTAGCCATGCAGGCCAGAACAGTAATAGATGCCTTTTATTTCAGAATCTGATTAGCCACAGAGGAGTGCTAAATGAATTTGAGATGCCTCTTTCCCAGAAATGTAGTAGATGATATTTCTGAGAACAGTGGGGAGAATCGTTAACAGTGTACATAAAACCTCCTTCTGTTTTGCACTGGAAGGAGTCTCTATCTCTTTCAATCCATGCCAGATTTAAAAGTCCTAAATATTTTTCCAAATGTTTGTTTTTGAACATATGTAATCCAAACACAAATAACCCTGAATATGCACCACACAGTAGCCACACAAATTTGCTGTGACATACAGAGTACATCTTATAAAATTTATGTGGTTTGCTTTGATACCGGTCTGTATGCTCACTAAGTAGCAATGACTTTCAGATGCGAAGAGGATGTTTTAATTCAAAAATTTATTATTTTATTCAAAGACTGGGATTTCAAATAGTCAAGACCAAAGAGCATGTTTTTCAGATTTTCACCACATTTCTTCTCCTATCTGTGGCTTATTTTAAAATTCAGATTATATTTGAGATTAGAGAAGAAATTTAGTATTAATGGTGTTTTGGGGTCTTTGAATAAGTGGAAAATATGCTATGAAAATTGTTCATAATGTGTATAAGCAAAAAGAATATATGTGCATTGAGCAAAACAAGTTTGTAAATTTATATCATCTACAGGATCTTAATCTTTTAGGAAAAGCAAATCCTATGCTCAGTACAAAAAATTTTGATGTCGGATATTAAGTCTAAAATAAAGGATAAGACATTTGTATGAAATCTTTTAGATGTTGAAAGCCATCAGAAGGAAATCCAAAGTCAAGGGCTGCAGAAAGCATTTTTCTCACATTAGAATTACCAGCTTGAGTGACATAGACTTTGTTCACAAAGGGCTGCAATAATGCAGCCAATAAACTTTCAGATGTATGCCTGTCTCTATTTTCATTTGCTTGTAAATAAAGCAAAGGAAAGCACAGTAAATTAAACAAAGACACATACAATGTTAGAGTGCATCAGCAGAAAAAGAAGTGAACAGAATTTGTATTGGTCAAAGAAATTAATCTTTTGGAGAAGCTAACCACCGATGTTGACTTCCATTCCATTTCCATTTACAGAAAG
This sequence comes from Pelecanoides urinatrix, assembly GCA_013400755.1. Taxonomy (NCBI): domain Eukaryota; kingdom Metazoa; phylum Chordata; class Aves; order Procellariiformes; family Procellariidae; genus Pelecanoides; species Pelecanoides urinatrix. The sequence continues at coordinate 32,422 of VZTQ01004463.1, forward strand.
ATGTCATTTCCAAATTTACATTTTTTAGATTTAGTTAGCCTATCTTGTTAAAATTACTTTGTATTAGACTTAACTAAACTTACATATGCTGAAGAGGTTTGAAGTATACATGTTTTACCAATATAAGTGTCCTAAAAATTTAGGATGCCCCACCCAGCCCAGAAAAGAGAGCATAAATGGAAAATGTGACAGTTATCAATCAAGACAAGAGTGTTTTCACCTTGAATTACTTGAACTTCAAGGACTTTTCTGGTATTAGTGTTCTAACAAATTTTGTTTGTGGGGCATAAAAAGCAACATATATCCATATGGGTACAGTCCAGGATAGCTCCATAGTACAGATAATTTATGTATCCACTGAGAAGTAGACATCAGCCAAAACACTGAAAGCTTAATTGACTACTACGGAACTTGAGTTATTGTCTGTATTTACTTGTATGTGACACGCACACTGAGTTTCGGCTTCACTCAATATGCCACAGATGGCTCTTCATTGCAGGATTTTATGTTAGTATCTCAGAAAAAGATTAAATTATTATTTAAACTAATTTATATTATTTAAATTAATTTAATACATTAATTTATTGAAAATAA
>VZTQ01004463.1:33124-60198 GCA_013400755.1 Pelecanoides urinatrix
ATTTTTTAAACTAATTTATAATAAAATCTAAATTAATTATATCTTATATGCCTAACTTGAGTCAATTTAATTTTTAGAAGATTTTGGTTACTGAAGTGTTGAAAAATAATATGCTGAGAAATATCCCAGCACATACTAGTGTCAACACACACAAGGATCTTTATTTTCTCAAATATGTATATATTTTGAGCGTTCATTTATTAAGTTTATTTCACTGAAGCCCATTATCATACAAGATCTTTTAGAATTTTAGCAAAAAATCTATAAATAAAACTACTACAAATGGCTCTACATACTGTCTGATTACCTATCACTTTGTTCAGTTTTCACTGTTCATTGAAAGCCAATTTGTATTGTTAAATCACCAATTATATTATGTTACCATATAGAAAATATTGAATTAAAATATCACTCCATCCAAAAATAGAATGCATCAGACATGAATATGAAATGAGGATATTTTCTAGAAGGGCACACATGAGTTTTTCCATTATTTTACTTGCATGTCAAGTGTTATTTTTAACATTCTTTATCGTTCTATCTAGCATGCTCTATCGAGACACAGAAATAAAATCCTGTCTAACATTGGCAACATTAAGGTTAGTAAATTTTGAGGTCTCAGGCTGGTTCTAGTTTATAGATTAGCCTAAACTAGAGATAAACCCAGATTATATGACAAAGATCTTCATTCAACGGAATTATTTTTATTGTCAAATACTATAATGATAGAAAGCAAAAGAAAAAAGGTTGAATTCTAAACAGGAACCTTCTTGTCCTGCATAAAAGAAATTACTGTTTTCTTTGACTCAGTGGCAAAATCTGAATAATTTTTCTGAGGTTTTAAGAATATATGGCAAAATGACGATATTGTCCTATCTGAGTTCCTAGTAAATCAGCCTATATTCTAAGAGAGCTATAAAAATGTCATTGAGGGTTTTTGTATCTACATTCTCATTCATTTTAATTTCCACAGGAAATAAGTAATATTATAAGTGAAAAAATATTTTTCTCCCTAATAGTTCTGTAAAGTCAACCTGCTAAGCTGAGTCCTTCCTAGCATGGGCACCACTGTCCTACATAAAGCAGGCTGCCTCCTCACACGGACTAAAGGATCACCCGGCCTGCAGGATGTATAGAGATCGTGACCATGGGTTCGTAGGATTCCATAATACACAAGGAGACTTAGGCTTTACCCTCCTCTACCCTCCTCTTTACCCTCTACGTTACTATGCATTACCTCAAATACCACAAACATCGCCATTAGCCAGTATACCGATGATTAATAAAGTGAAAAAATATATATATCAAACTATTACAAATTATTATCAGCAATCAATAATATAGGAACTATCAATAATAGCAGCACTCAATAATAGCAGCAACAAGTATGCATATAACAGTACAGGTTACTACAAACTTACCATGAGTAAAGCAAAGTTATCAATAATGTAACAGCAGAAATACTCATGATAAATTACTTATATACATATACATGGTACCAAGCACAGTAAACAGATTCCAGAAGGGGGCCAAAGCATCCCAGAGGGAAGGACAAACCAAACTGACCCCAGAAGTGGGCCCAGAGAGGGGCAAAAAAATAACAAATTCTCACTTCAAGGTGATCTGCATCATGGAGTTTGGCGTCAGCCAGGCATGCCCAGCAAGGGTCCACAATCTCATAGAAAGGTCATGGAGAGAGCTCAACATATTTAGGAGAAGGAAAAGTACATGCACTATGGGAAGTTCTCAGAGAGATAAGCTCTGTTTTGGATGAAAGTTAAGTCATTTTTATATCATAGAGACATAAAAGGGTATAGGACACCATCATTTAAAGCGTCCAATACTGTTTTTGACTTCACCTGGGACAGCCAATAGATAACGATGTTTTCTATCCTCTCAGACTAGTTTTTCATNGACTTAGGCTTTACCCTCCTCTACCCTCCTCTTTACCCTCTACGTTACTATGCATTACCTCAAATACCACAAACATCGCCATTAGCCAGTATACCTATGATTAATAAAGTGTTTTTCATTTTCAGACTATTCTCCTGTTCTTGCAGTTAGAACATCCAACAGCAGCTACTAATTCTTACTTTCTCAGGACATTTCCACCTTTTCAGGTGATAAGTAGCTGTTATGGTTCCTTGGTTTTGTGCTTATCAGTGGTGTTTCAGGATGTGTCCAATTTCCAGGTGCCCAGCTGCACTTCAAAAACGAGAGCTGCACTTCTCAAGGATGCTTCACAGGCCTGGTTCCCAGGCTGTTATTTCCCAAGCTGGCAGGCATTTTCTGTGTCAGTTTCTCAGTCAGTATTTCAGCTGACTTTTTCTCCCATTTAGTAATTTTCCCTTCTAACCAGGTCTCCTTTCTGGCTGCTCGCACCACCTCCCTGCAGGACAGTTTAAGCTCACAGCCATACCCTGTGTGTGTGCAAGCAATGGCCTTGCTGATGTACAAGCAACTACTTTTGTCTTCAGAGCATAGCCATAATTGATGGAAACCCACAAACAGCACTAAATTGTGGTGATGTACAAGACAGGCTAGAATCCAACTTATTTTCTCCTGGCTGTGCTCACTCTGCCTTGTTAGGTAGAGTAAATGCAGCATATCTTACTTTTATAACTGAAGTCAGCAGATATGTCACTGAATACAAAAAGGACACATTTGTTGAATAATAAAGTCTCTCTCTTATAATCACTTTTCACAGCAGTGCCACATATTAAGCACAGACACAGAACTTAAAGGTGAAAGTCAGCCGTGAAGGGCACTGAATTTGAATGATGTCGTTACAAATTCGAAGTCAGGACATACAGGACTCAGGAACAGTCTAGGGCTTTTAGATCTGAACTGAAAGCAAAACCCAGCTTTTCATATTTCTTTTTCATCTACATCTCTTATTTGTGGTTTCTCATATAAATGAGTGCCACTAAGAGGGTGTTAACTCTCAGTATGTAAATCTTCCGGATAGGCAATACAATATAATTCTGTTTCTCCACAGCAATTTCCCATTACAGAAATACAACAGTGAAAAATGAAAAACTGCCTTCTGGAAAAGGACTAATACATAAAGGAATAACCAGAAAAACTAGAGAAGGTCAGCTATGCTGAAAGAATGAGACCGTATCAGTAAAATGACCAGCAATACATCAATGGCAGGTGCTGCAAATGGATTAAAAACCCAGCTCTCTATGCAATCTGTCAACAACCAGACAGCCAAAGTTGGCAACTGTGGCATGAGGGGATCTTATAAATGTGCCAGTTCCATATTGAAGTACCAAATCTTACACATCAGGCAAACGTTAAGAGAAATATTTCCTACTGTGAAGGTTTATTTTGTGTTTCCTCTTCTTAACTACTACCATCTGCCATCTGAATGTAGTTCTCATTGTGAAGATTTCTAGACTTCATATTGTTAGTATTCATAATAATGAAAAGATTTTGCCATTGTACAAGAAGAGTAATGAGGAAACCAGCTGGGTTCAAGTAAAGTCAAATAACCTGTTTTTGAAAACTACAGACAACTATATGCAGTGAGTGGAAGATTATACAAAATGCTGGTCAGTTTGCTTTCTACAATACAGAACACAGTGGTCAGCACTAAGGATAATTTAAAGACTATTATCTAATTCTTATTCACTGCCATCTTAATTGCATTCTGCAGAGAACGTAATCCTCCAGAGAGATTACAGTAAATGTGTATATACTCTCTGGAGGGAAAAAAAAACAATTAGGAATTAATAGTACTTAGCTTCTTCTGTCCCCCAAGATTTTAAACACAGCATCAGCTGTCAGTGCAGACTAATCTCACAGTATATATAAACAGGAGACTGGGAAAGGAAGCTCACATATAGTCCTAGCTATCACAGTTCCTCTGTCCTCATTTCTTCCATTTCGGGTGGGCTTAGTGCAATATCATTCCCACCAAGCACATGTCCATTGGCAAGGCAGTCTTCAGTCTCAGCAGAAGTCGATGGCTATAGCTGGGAGCTCAGAAAAGCTGCTTGCACGAAGCCCCAAGAAGAATTTAAAAACAAATACAATTACTTGGTGCCTGGCCTCTGGGTTAGTGCAAATAATTTGAATGTCACACAAAATTGCTGTATGCACTTTCCTTAAACTTCTGTGATTTACTCAGTATTTAATTGAAAAAAAGAAAAAAAATCACAAGGATCAATTGAGCTGTATATATATTCAGATTAATTCCCTTAACACCTAAGTTTCCTTAACTGACTCAGAGAAAAGTCGAATTTAGGAAAGAAAAACAATACTTTCCACAGATGAAATGGGGTTAGAGACTTAGCAAAATTCCAGTAAAAGTGCTGTAGAAATAAAAATAGAATCTCTTCCTCTGCAAATCTACCAAGTATAAATTCAACAGAGAAATACTATGACAATGCAGGTCCCTTCCTGTAATTATATAATTTGAGGATATTTTCATTGTTATAAAATAGCAATTCTTACATCTCCTAAATGAATACTTTTAGGTCATGTGATCTGACCAATTCATCTTGCAGTTTAATAGAGAACTACTTCCAAAACCTTAGGTTTTTCTGTCAGACCCACTTTTATCAATATTACTGTGTATCTAGAGACACACAGCATGCACGTACATATATCAACATCCATACTAAATAAACTGTTAGATCTATAATGTGAAAGAAAACAAAAAGCTCAAATGTTCACAATTCAGTGCTTATAATCCATAAGAATGGTGCTTTCAGGCTTTTTATGTAAGAAAGAAAACTTTATTACAAATGAAACGTCTTTCCTTATCTGTGAAGGCAATCAAAACGACTGATACTGCATCTTATTTTCAACATACGAAAGCAAATAGGTAAGCCATTTGAACCCATTTCCCATAAAGCCTTAGCTTTTTTTTGTCAGCAGATCTAAAGACTTTGCTTATACAACAAAGGATTGACTTCTCTTGCAGGTAAGGTTTGGTATTAAAATCCTAGCAAGAACCTGGGATTTTTTTGCATGCCCATGTATGGGGGTGGGGGGTGGGGGGAAAGGTTCATGTTTGGTACTAATAACAAAAGTCAAGAATTACAATGTTCTTGAATTTATTCCAATAAATTCCTCCACAAACTTTTATTTGCCTATTTTACCACTTATTAGAATTCCTGTCAAATTTGTAACTAATTGAAGTCAGCCATGTTACAATCACAGCTGACTGGCAAAATATTGTTTAAATGCTAATAGGGTGTTTATTCAGACACTTCACAGAGTTCCTACTTCCAAGAGTCTTCCATTTTAATAAACAAAACAAAAAAATCCCAAAACAATGAAACAAAAACCTTTCCTATTTTTTTGCTGCATTTTACCATTTTCCATGATGACAAGTTGGGAAACCTTTGTCATTAGACTCTTTTTTCCAATAAACATAATAAATTAAATAATAAACATAATAAATTTTATCCATAGCCATTTCCACATAATGATGTATTTGTTATTACAAATATATATAAAATCTACCAAATTCTAGTTTAAACAGAGATTGGGAGAATTTAAGACAATTGTCGAGGGAATCTAGCAGTCTTTTAAGTAGATATTCTGCTTCCCTAAAATAGTTGATCTGTTTCTCAGAGCAGTGAAGCAAAGCAACCCCTGCTAGTAAGCTTATTTTTTTAGCCTCCTGGGGAAGAAAAAAAAAAATTTTCCAACACAATAAATTTTACTTATGCTGCAAATTTAGGATCCATCCCTACAGACTTTGGTTTTCCTTTTCCATTTAGTTACATTCAAAACTGAAATAAAAATATTTGCCTTTTATATATTTATCAAATTTCAGTACCACACGGGAAATTCAGTAACTTAAAGAAAGTCCATCTTCCTATTATTCTGTAAGACTGTCGTGGTTTAACCCCAGNATAAACCCTTTAAATCACTGTCCACCAACATACCTCAAATGAAATAAGATCAGTCATTACTACAGAATGTCATTGCTGTGCTTTTGGTCAAAATTGCCACCCTTCACATGAGAAAGCAAAGAGCAAGGAGATTATGTATGGAAAAGAGAAAAAAAAAATCAGAAAGCTAGAGATTAAAGACGCAAACTAGAAGAAAAAAGACTTTATATACTTTAATATACCAAAATCAGATAATATTTAGTGACAAAGAGAAATTGCCTTGGCTAAACATGTGCCATGGGTGCAGATGAACTAACAGGATGTCAGTCATTTCATACCACTACCAATATATGGTGGTGGTATGAAATGAAATAAATATGATACTTTATGACCAATAAGGTATTTTGCTCCCACACTGAAAACATTCTGACATTGCCTGTAGATTCGGAGTATTGACACAATAGACCAAAATTCACATTTTCACTGAAAGAGCAAAATCTTTCCTATTTAGGCATACCACAACTATTGGAAATGACTGCTGCATCTCCGCTGCTACTGTGCTGCCAAATGGCAGACTGGAGATGATAGCATGACTGTGATTGTTTCCATGTCGCTTTCAATATTCAGTGTGCAAACAGACTATGTCAAAACCTGCAATAGAGACTAGTAACTTCCAAAGACATAACTAAGATTTTTTTTTTTTAATACATTTTCTTCTGTTCTGCAAATGGGTAACTGGAAAAAAGAATAACTATAACCTATAGAAAAAATAAATATGTTTATCATATCAAAGGACTAATGAAAAAGTGAAGAACTGATAATTATGGACAAGTTTCCAACTTATAAATTGTACAGTTACAGTTTTCTACTAGGAGATGAATCTTTAACCATACAGATTAGCTTGAGTTTGGACTAAACAAAAATCAAGAGTGGAAGGGATACTGTTTTGGTATAACTATGATAGTCAGGAAAAAAAAAAAATTAAAAAGTTAACACATTTAAAATGTTAAGATAAATAACAGCAAAGCTTCAAGACACAGCAAAGAATTTTAAATAAACATGTAAAAAAGGTCATTTTACTTATCAAAGAGGAATGAATTTTAAAGAGAAAATACAGAAGGTGTTAAGATGCAAAATATTCCTTTTTTTTCCTTTCTTCTTTTTCTTCCTGCAAGGCAGTGAATTGCAGCCTGGGCTTTTGTAAACAAAAGTCAGGTTTACAATAACGAAAGCTGAGTGCTTAGGAAACATTAGGACATCACACCTATGAATGTTTTTGAAAGGTGAGAGAACATTAGACTTTATAAGGTTTCAAAACCAGACAACATAAAACCAAGAGTGCTAAATGCCCCAGGAACTACGTGGACATTAACATATATTTCATTACATATTAGGTGCGGGAGATCTTTGGTGGTGAGATCTCAAGGAGTAGTAAGAAGATAACACTTCCCTTTGCTTCTTCTACCCACTCAACCTTACTGCTCCAAGAAATGAGACTTGGGAATTTAGTCAGTCTGCATTGATTAGTCAGTCAGTTTTAAGCTCAGTTCAAAATCATGATTGGGAGAGCAAATAAAAAGCTGGGGAAAACTTAACTTGATTGATAATCAAAACTAATTCCACAAAAAGTCGCACTTTATACTAGTCGGGTACATCCGTATGGGCACTCAAAATAAGTAATTATAAAATCAAATCCTACATTTTTTGGTGACATGGCATATTGATTGTCATTATTTTTACTTTATGAATTACATAAGAAGAATTTGGCAAATGTTCACTTCTACATTTCCTAACACAAACAGAAACTAAAAAAAAAAAAAAAACTATTTAAGGAAGATTAAAATGAAAAATGACCATTTTAGCATGCCGTGAGCAAACTAAGAGAGACATAATCCTGGCTATTCTTCCTTGTTTAAAGCAAGAATATCCTAACGCTACTCTACCCATGCTGAAATCAAGAATTGCTGGAACAATGAAGTTTGTCCAGACTTGACTGCACTGAAGGCAGGGCTAGGTAAACAGGTAAAGCTTAAAAACACAGCTAAGCATAGGCACCAAAATATTCTTAAGTATTTCAGAAACATGGGCAAGCAAATAAGTGTCTGAATGCTGGTGTATTTTCCTATATCTGAAGGATTAAAAGACTTCTGTATGACACAGTTATCAAGTCAACACAGATCTCACAAAGTCAGAAAAAGTTATTTGCTGTGTCTGCAAAAGCTTCAGGGATCTAAAACCATTTTGCTTTCTACCCGTCTCTGGGCTATCACCTGCTATAACATGAGCTTCTTTTATTCTTTTGTGCTCCTTTATGAGCACCGGCTGAGCTGATTGGATTTCATAAATCATCAGCTGACAGCATCCTTCCACTCTTCATCCTGCACTAACAAAAAGGTGCTTGAGCATCTTCCAGGATATAGCAATTTTCTAGTCTAACAGCAACAAAGACATGGTTAGCTGCAGTCAAGTCTACACTGGGGAGAACTGCTGCAAACTGCTTCACAAATGAATGGGGAAGAAACACACTTGACTGCTTTAAGCAAGTCTCAGCTGACAAACCAACCCACTTGCTAAAGACAAGGAAAGGTTACCTAGGAGCACTCTTCAGGACGATGCAGAGATTTAAGTGTGTTTGCTAGAGAGTTACAGCTAATTGGGGATGCTCTTCCAAAGGCAGTTTGAAATTAATGAAAGGTATCAGAGACAGGACAGCCAAAATACCTGTCTGCCCCAACAACAGCAATATGTTCTCAGCTTAGCCTGAACTATCTCAAAATGACAGAAACAAAGGATAAATACCAGTGTGACATGGCTTTCTCTGGAGTGGGGAGAAAAAGAGAGAGGCAAAGAAATAAAAGGATGCATGCTAATGTAAAAACAACAATACTAAGCTATAATGAGAGGTTAACCTGGCCTTATACCTCAAAAGCCAAAATGGTTTTGTTTGGTTTTTTCTGGGCTTGTTTGTTCTTTAGGAATGATAAAATTCAGATCTCCAGAGAAACTGCCTTTTACAGAATTGTCAAATCAGGATGAACAAAAAGAAAATTACTAAGAAAATTATTGAGTCCTCAGTATTTTGTTTGCAAAGAACAACAACTATCTGTTTTTAAATTAAATTTCCACTGAAAGAAAAGGGGAAAAAGAGGACAAGTGTGCCATAAAGAGATATAGTGGTCAGTACTGACTAACTTACACAATTCAGATGTGAATTCTCTCTTAATATAATCATCATTGTGTTATCAAACCACAGAACAGCAGAGAATTCATTTACTTCAGAACATTAACAATACAGAAGCTGTAAGCTAATGTAGGCTGCTTTGAGGACAGCAATGAAGCAACCCAGCTCAGCCTCTTATGCAAAGAAAGAGTATGGATGAATAGATGGCTGATACTCTGAGGGCACAAAACAAGCTAATAAATGACCTGCAGAGAGTGTGGGCTGCATCACCCTGCAATCTTATTGAAGTCAAAGGGGGCATCCATTAGGGATCAGGACCAGAGCCTGCCATATGCTTTTCAGTCACTGATCACAGCCAGGATTTTCTCTCTTTGTTTATGTACATCATTTCTTTACTGCAGTCACAGCAATGAGGACTTTCTTAGTAAGCCTGCCTACTGCTCATAGCACAGGCTTCTAATATATATATATCGTTTATAGAAATTGCAGTGCAAGAAGTAGTTCTGTTTAAATTGCCTATTTCCTCATAATATGCTTTCAAAATATAATCTATTATTAGAATGGTGAAAAAGATAGTACAGTATAAGAGTGATAAATGAAAAAGTGAACAGATTTGCTTTCTCGGTAAATTTAAGAGCATGTTAAACAAAACAAAACAAAAAAAAGCCCTGCACAGTGTTCAAAGGCCTGCATGGTGTTCAATGGGTAGCTCTGCCTACCTGTCTTTACCCTTGACAACACCTGTACAGGAAATAAAATAGCATGTCACAATACTATACCTTATGAACTAGAAGGAGGTAGTTCTCAATACCTGTGATATCTTCGTTTAATGACCAGAGTGTGACTCAGATGCAGATGACAGCAGGACTAGATTGTGCCCTCTGTACCCTTCACGTATTTCACTGTGTTATAGAAAGCATACAATCTTTTCCTCACCCGTTATGTGAGGAAATGGTCCATCCGAGGAACACACATTCAATCAGTACTAAGAAATAAGACAGAATCATTTGATAACTTCATGTCCTGAAAGGTCCTAAAGAGGAAAAAAAATTCCCTTGTTCTAATAGCACGTTTCATTTGTCCCCAAACCAGTCACAGATTTATCATATATTTGACTTGTTGAAACACCCTGAATGAAAGTGAAACATTTTGTTTCACAGTAAATAAAGTACTTCTTTTCACTTATGTCTAACGATATCGCCAGGAGTTTTCCTTTTTTTTTTTTCTTTTTTTTTTTTTTCTTTCTTCTATGAAAAAACCCAGCTCATTTCAGATCATTTCCCCCACCTTTTTTGGTTTCACCCCCAAGCGAAAAGCTCACTTTCACACTTCATTGAAAAGTCAAGTCTTCAGGTTTTCCTTTAAGATTGATTTGATGGATAGCTCGTTTTTGGAAAGTTGCTTCTGCCCTTCTTGGGTCCAGTCTGTTGAAGTCTGTCGCACAGCCGCATTCTCAGCCTGGTTAAGGAGGAGCCTACAATTATCACCTCATAGAAAGATAACTCCTAAAGAAATTCAAAGTATATCTGTCATTCACTTTTAGATGTCATAAACTCAGTCATATTCCTTTTAAACTATGCCTCTCTTAGGTTTATGCATTTTCTAAATCTCTCCTTTATTTTAATAAGCATCAAAAGCTCCAATTTTAATAATTATGATTCAGCAACACATATTATCTCTATTGCTAAACATTTAGATCCTCTTAAAATAAGACTGGTAGTATCCAATAGGGTATTTTTACAGATTTTTTTTTTAAAGCATTATATAAAAGAAAAATTTAAAACTCTTTTATTCAGTGTAGCTGAGAATGACAGGTAATGAAAGAAAGTACCTACCTTTATTTTCCTAAAACCTAAATGCTTAAGAAATTGTCTAGTACAGGGTTTGGGGATTTTTTTTTTTGTCAATATAAAATAAGCATTGTGGAGGATATGGAAACAATTTCTTAAGACTAGAAATAAGAATGCTGTAAGTATGGCAGCAAACAAGTGTTAGAAATTAGTTAACAAAAATATTAAATATGATTAACATATGATTTGTTTAGACTGGTTCATATTCTATATTTTGCTTGTGAGCCACTTTTTTTATATAACGTGTTTCACTGGCATTTGTAACTCAAAGCTGCCAAATCTTAAGCAAAAGTTTCTCTTTGTCAGCTTTTGTTTGTTTTTTTTTTAAACAGTAACAAGGGAAAATTTTGAAAGAAACAGCACAATAAATACTTCCGCAAAGACACAACAAAGTCAAGAAAAGCTGTACATCCATCCTTTTCATATAGTACATAAGAGTAAGGGTAAATTTCACTCAGCTCTTGGCATGAAGAAAAGGCAATGAGTATGCCAATTATTTTCTCAGGCTGTACAGGATAGGGTGAGGATTTATTGCTGTTTTCAGACGTGATAAAGATGATCTGAACTGCCCCGAATGTTCATACTCAAGCTGTCTTCTTGAATCCAGTTATTCTCTGCCAGAAAAATCCAATTTCAGCAGAGAAATGCTGTGCAATCATAGGCATGAAATTCTAGGCCATATCCCAGAGCACATATATCACATCCTCATTCCAACTTAAGGGTAGTAGAGTGAAATCAAATTACATATAGACTGTGTAGCATGTTAAGTACCTTTGCCATAATAACAAACCTTTTAATTGCATGACAATTGTATATTTGATCTTTGCTCGCAAAACCATGAATTATTTCAGATCCAAGTAACAGGTTACACTACAGATATTAATTCCTTAGATTCACATAAAGCCAACTCTGTTGAGTTGCCATAAACTGAATTAGATGTAAGTGCATGGATTTTAATATAGCCTTTGTTTTTCTGGGCTAGTTTTTAAACTCATACACAGTAAATAAAAATTGTTTCTAGTAAGTACCGTGTTAACAAGACTAGGCTCTTCAGTGCTTCAAAAATATGAGCTAGCATGCTGCAGCACATTGGTTTTTCAGTCTAGGCCCTTTTTCAGTCTAGGCCCTTCTGACATAAAATAATAGAATATAGTTACTTAATTCTATCAATTAAGCATAAGTAGCTGTTTCTATCAGCATAATAAGATTATGAGGCTTTTTATAATGCAAATGAGTAAGCTCCTTTTAAATACAACACTAAAATTTTTATTCAAAGACATGACAGTGACCCAACTTAAAGTCTACAGTTTTCTGCAGTTCCCCAAGAGCAAATGTTAGGGCTAGAAAACTGGGCATTGATAGGTTGCCTTTGACAAATTCTTTCACTAGGTTGAGGCTTCTTACTGATACAAGGATGCATCTTCTCTGGGGCCAAGCATTTCTTCAAAAGGCACAGTAGCACACAGGTATCCAAAATATTTAACAGCTTTTGACTGAGTGGATAGTCAAATAGGGTGACTCCAGTGAAAGAAAAGTTTCATTTGTTGATTTTTCTGACTTCAGTAAACTGTGAAGTTTTAGGCTGTGTGCATTCCAGATTGTGGGGTTTATATTGGCTGGGCAGTGGGCAAAGGAAAAAGAGAGTAGGATGAAAAAGCTGTAAATAAAAAGAAACAGCTGTAGACAAAAAAAAAAGAAAAAGTAAATATCTATTTCACTTTTCAATCTGACAGAAATTTTTATATGATGTGACTTTCTCAGGACAGATCACATGCATAATTCCCATGGAGTCATTGCCAGGAATAAGATGTTGAAGAAAAAATTATTAAAATTATTAATTTGGTCTATATTTGATGTTCTGAAAAATAGGATGACAGACTGACATTTCTCCAAGACTTAGAGTCAGGATTTTACCAAATTATTTTGCTGAACAGCTATTCTAAAATATTCAGATCTTTGAAAAGCAATAGGACAGGAGCTGAATACAGCTTCAGCAGTGGTCATCCAACAACATGTAAAACACTCTATCAGGTGAATCTTAAGTGGTTACTAACAGCATACCCAAAAGCATCTTGGTCAGAGCACGGAAACCTAATCTGTGTTAATAGACCGGACTTTTCAGTGCCTTCAAAATATGATCCAGTTCCTGTGGCACAAAGGTTCTTCAGTCTGGAAAACGTTGCGGCATTTCTCATGCAAATATTGGATGTAACTAATAGGTATTATTTCTAACAGCTACGCAAAAATTTACACTTTTTTTTTAATTACAGCTCATTTGTGTTTTTTGACAATTTCTTAAGATACGACCTGTTCTTTCCTCCAGATGGCCATATTACACACTTACATTATCCATTACTGAATTCTCTTTTTCCTTACATTAATGGTTCTTTTTTCCAAACCATCACTCTTCTTCAGACATCACAGATTTTGTTAGCATGGTTCTGTCTGTCAGCAAGACTGTAGGAGTGTCACAAACAAGTATTTTCCTGACTTTTCCATGATTTTTCACCCAGAATGTTAACAAAATGAGAGTTTTCGATGACATTCAGTGCCCATGTAGAGCAGAATATGAAATAGAAGTAATGCAACATCATTAAATTTTCAATAGGCTGCAATGTTAGGGGATAGGAGACAGACCTGTCATAATCGACATTCTGCCTAAACGTGAAGAAAAGTGTGACAACACACAAAAGTGCCCCATACTTACTGCACAGGACATTCCCATCTTCCAGCAGAAGCATTTGCACACACCAAGAGGAGTCTTGGTCATCATGTACTGGCAAACTGAAAATTAATCAGCTCTACTTTTATATTTGAACTGCTTCCTTAGGCCATGCATCTATTATCGGTTAACAAAACAAGTCATATATATATAGAGACACACACACACATATATATATGTATCTATTTAAGACATCAGTCTTAAGTCCCTTCTTTTTCCTTTGCAGCACAGAGGCACTCGAAGTGAGACACCAGTTTCACATCAGAAGCAGGAGAGCTGCATTTGTACAGTGCCATGCTCGGATCAGCAAAGTCCTCTGCTTGAAATGCTCTTGAGCTGCTCCTACCTCTTTTAACATCAAAATTTTCAGAGCTTTTTTTTTCCCCTCTTAGACAAGACACCTAGACAACTTATACACATATAACCCGCTATAACAGAGTCTTTCAAATATTAATTGAATGGCAACACATGGCAATGACGTTGGTGCAGATATTTAGATCCTGCAAGTCATCCTAATTGTGAGTCAAGAAAGTTGTCTCTTGTGGTTTAATCCCAGACAGCAGCTAAGCCCCAGACAGCTGCTCGCTTACTCCCCCCTGGTGGGATGGGGGAGAGAACTGGAAGCGAAAACTCGTGGGTTGAGATAAAGACAGGTTAATAAGTAAAGCAAAAGCTGCACATGCAAGCAAAGCAAAACAAGGAATTCATTCCCTACTTCCCATTGGCAGGCAGGTGTTCAGCCATCTCCAGGAAAGCAGGGCTCCATCATGTGTTACAGTGACTTGGGAAGACAAGCGCCATCACTCCGAACGTTCCCCCTTCCTTCTTCTTCCCCCAGCTTTATACGCTGAGCATGACATCATATGTTATGGGATATCCCTTTGGTCAGTTGGGGTCAGCTGTCCCAGCTGTGTCCCCTCCCAACTTCGTGTGCACCCCCAGCCTGCTCGCTGGTGGGGTGGGGTGAGAAGCAGAAAAGGCCTTGACTCTGTGTAAGCACTGCTCAGCAGTAACAAAAACATCTCTGTGCTGTCATCAACACTGTTTTCAGCACAAATCCAAAACATAGCCCCATACTAGCTACTATGAAGAAAAGTAACTCTATCCCAGACAAAACCAGCTCCTGCAAGTCATCCTAACAGTGAGTCAAGAAAGTCATGTCAGTTAATGCTAAGGTGCCAGCTTTACCTATAAACCGTACTTTTTTAGTCCTCTTCCAGCACTCCTACCTGCTGGAAAAATAATTATAACTGGTCTTTTAATTTCCCCAAAAACTCTTAAGAGATAATCTGGCTATAAAGGAGAAGTTTTCTAACCCCAGCAATTTATCGGTGGCTCATCCCATGAAGCAAAATATTTTTTCATCTGTTAAGAAAAAAAAATTAATAAAGCTGCAAGGTTTACTATGCTAAAAAAAAAACCCACCCACAAAAAAAAAAACAACCAAAAAACAAACCCTCCTTAATTCTTATGCATAAAAATCTCTTGTAGTAAAGAATTTCAAATGTTAATATGTAAAAAAATTTATTTTCTTCTTCCTGTCTTACTTTTACTTCAAGGAGTTTGCATGCCAATATACAAAAATAGATTAGATCACGGAATCTATCAATATGTGATTCTCTTTCAAAATCAGGGATTCAAGCAGAGTAAACATCTAACACAAATTAAGGTAAAAAGTCAGCCAAATGACATCAACAATGTGGTATTTTTCAATGCTTAGCTGAAGTCAGTCTGCTTGGTTTGTTTATGGTAACAAATTCACAACCAAATTGAGGAAAAGCAAAGCACGTATACAGATCACTGAGATTAAAAAAATCAGAAATCTTTCCAAACATCAGAGTGCTTGAATCCCAGATTTTGAAAGTAAATCACATGTTGGTAATGAAAACTTGATATTCATCTGCAGATTTACTAAGCAAACCTATAAAACTTTAGATGTCTATCAAAATCTGTCTCATCTCAGATCCTTTTCTTATGAAAGAAACCTACTTCAAGAGATAAATTTGATCTTACTTGTGTGAGAAACTGTCTCCCTGCAAAAGCCATGGCATTATAGCATAATTAGCAGAGCACTCCAGCTGTAGCTTCATGTTAGTAAGGGACAGACAGGCTACAGAGCACCCCTAAGATGAAATTTCCCCTTCTACAAAAGCCTCATGGCCCATTGTACATGAATATAGCAAAACATACATAATCATGCTATACAGCACTATTCAAGACAGTTTAAGATTAGCTAATTCAAAACTGAGCTAGTTCTAGCACCAAATACAATATACTGTCTCGCCAAGTCCTGACTATTTAGTCATTTACCAGCCTCCAAGCTAGTCCAAGTACCATACATTTGGACTCATGGCTTGGACGCCTGCCCAGAGCAATTTGTCCTGGCTCTAAGATCCTTTCCTAAACACAGTGACCATAAGCAGTATTTAATCCTCCATTTCATCATACCATTGCTAGGATCTGTCTACATCACCAGCAAGATGCAATGCTCCATCCCAAACCTGCAGTTTACAAGGCCTACATTTCCCTCCATTTGAGATCCCACAATTCCGTCAAATAGTCCCAGCCTCTTTTCCCCCGTCAAAAATGGGGAAGATATTCCCAAACATCCCCAGCCTGGTTTTCTTCCTAATCATCCTAAGTATCCTTTAACTTAGAGCAAGATTTTTCTCTCCCTCCCCCACCAGTCCACATCTCACTAGCCCTAACTTACTCCCCTCTAATTTTGTCCATAAATCTTGTTCCCTTTCCTTCCCTCTTGTTAGCCTGGATGCCAAACATAGTATCACTCTATGCAGTACAAAAAGGATCATGGTTTTGTTGCCAACTTCTCTTCACCCTAGTAGTCATTTCAGAGGAAACCATTTTAGTCATGCTCAGTCGCTGTATGATTACAGTACGTGGGCTTTCTGGAAAACACTAAGAGCTAGGAAAATCCTTTGGTGAAGAAAATTTTCAAGTCTCTCTTGAAAACGCCTATTTGTGGCACTTAAAAGACAAACCTGGACAGATTTTTACATTATTGCAAATGTCATATGCCTGACAAAGCCACACAGACTCAGTTCAGGTTCCCAGCCCAAAGCCTGGAGGTGTGGTAGCATTTTCCAAAACAAACCCATCCATTTCTTTTTTCATGTAGAATAACAAACAGTATTTTTCCCTATTCTCCTGGGTCAGAAACAGTTTAGTTATTTGGTGTTTCCAGAAAAAAACAAGCTAAAACACTTATCTAGCATATAAAACCTCAGCCTAACCATGACAGGTAAGCAAATTATAAGCAACTTGAAACAGTATTGCAAGATGTTAGACAGCTATAGCATTTTCCAGAGTTTTAATTCTAAACAGCAAATGCAGTGAGCCACAAGATGGAGTCCAAGCAGACATACTTTTTGTAGGTTGAAAGAGCTACATGGCACAACAGGATACAGCCATGTAATGACGCACAGACTAGGTCACCAGACGAGCAAAATAGCTGAATCAACAAAGCACTCGGTATTTTTCTACTCAAACCCCCGCACAGCTCGTTCATGAGTCACACACATTTGCTGAGGCTTCCCCAGGCAGTGCTGCCACAGTGCCACAAGCACACGCCAGCACAGCCCTCTAGTTCAATTAGACTGACACGTTTTTGTATGCTCTGCAGCTTAGGGTTGAGACAAAATTCATACATGTCCCAAGTGCTTAGGATACTGCAAGCAGAAAGGCAGGTAATAACAGCCTGCCAGTGGTGGCCCTCCTGGTCTGGACATGAAGGACTAGAAGTCCATGCCTCCCTTGGACAATCAACCACTCTGGCTGCCAGCTGCACGAGCCACTCTCCACCACCATGCCTGCCCTTAATCAGTCTTGTTTTTTCATAACTAGTGTTTTTCCCATTGTTCAGCCTGCTTATTCCCATGAAATAGCTCTCAGCCCACTTCCTCATGGTGTTTACAAGCTCAGACTTTCTCCAAACTACAGTACCATGGCCTCAAAGTACCACATGAGGGAATGAGTCTGCTCCAGGCTCCAGAAAGTCTAAGTCACAGCCAGCCTCCCCTTCCAGCATGATACAGCAGGCTAGCAGGGTCTTCTCAAGCTCGTCTGCTCATTACTGGTGACAACCACAACACAAGAGCAGAAGAAATTAATCATTAATCATTCTGCCTTCACAATTTCATTTTTTCTACCAGTCTGTTGAGAGTTGTTTCCAATATTCTGTGCATATAGCAGAAAAGCTGTAATCTGTATTATAAAATCAGACTTATTTCCATTACTAAGAAAAAATAGGAATAAAATAGTAATAAAACAGATTTTTGAAATGCTTTGTTATTAATGAGCACCAAAGCAAATATAAAAGAGAATGAGGCAACAGATTAAAGCAGTACATTATGTTGACTAATTTAAGTTCTTAGACAATAATGAAAATTAATGTCAGCTTGACATTTTAGGGATTTTTTAAAGTAATTTTGTTAGGGGTTTAAAGGACAGTAAAATGGTTGTCTTAGTAGCATCCTTATTAGAGTAAAAGAAGTTAAGAAATACTGATAACAGAAAAAATATGCAATTTCACACTAATTTCAAGATTTTCAACAAATTATGACAGCCCTCCAAGACACTCTGTTCTTCATACCACACCCCCTAGTCTTTTAAGGAATTAGTGTTTGCAAGGTTATTCTTGTTGTATTTTTCTATTAATGAGGATAAAGTGTTGTGGCTAGTGTGCAGTCTCTGTTAATCCTGCTTGAGCACAGCACAGTTTGTAACGGGTGCATTATCCAAGGGCAATACAAAGTAACCTACAGTTACCCAATTTTTTCAGAAATATTTTCAGCATACAATTAATTACTAAGATAAGCTTCTACCAGGGGAAAAGAACAGAGAAGTAATAAACTTTTTACACAAACTCTTCCAAGGTGAAGTAAAAATTATTTCTCACATAGACTGTTATGATTGCTGTTTGATTGCTCAGTAAACACATAAAATACTAGGTGTTATTCGGAGAACCTGATTTAGCATACATAAAATTTCCTACATTATATGTAGGAGAACTATAATTAGAACTCAACTTGTGCAGAACTATCACGTAGCACCAGTACTATTAAGTGCATATATGGAATTTAACAGAAAAGTTTTAGCCAGGAATATAGTAGTTGAGCTCATCTGAGAGCTAAACTTCTTTCTATAGTTTAAATTTTATTCTTACTTATGCAGAACATTCATTCTAATCCATCAAATTTTACTCTTGGATTAGCAGCTAAACCTTCACAGTCTTCCTATTAAACAAAACAATTTTTTCTCCTTGGTTTACTGCTCTGAGGCTTGGGAAAGCCAAAAGGACTAGAGAAGTGCTTTCCCCAATAATTCCTTTTTAATTTTTAAAAACCTCGCATATACATTTCCTTACTTTGTTTTTCCCACACATCTGTATAATTAGCATTGACAGTTCAATTCTCAATCTTGAACTTTATAAAGTATTGAAAATAAGAGTGTTATTATGGCTTGAGAGAAACCAGACTGAAACTGATAAACAGAAACACCTTTCATCTGAAGCCCAAGGGAACAGTGAATGTCCCTTTGACTGAGATGGTGAAACAATAAAAGCCATCACACAAACTGCATGCCACACTGGAAGTCCTTCAGGAATTTGAATTATATGGGCTGATGTTAAACACCAAAGTGGGAGGACTGACTTGATTGCAGTTTTCACATTTGTGCACGTGCAGAGAAACTAAAAGAGATGCAGTAAGAAAAGAATAAGGCACAAGACATGTCAGAAAAGACAGGTGGAGTAACTGCAAGGGAAGTGAGAAAAGAGTTCTGGTGCTGAATACTGGTTGACTTAGGTGTGGAACTATGAGAAAAATTTAACAATTAACTGTTTCCTGATGTTTGGTTCCTACATGTGTAGAAGCACTCAACTGCATTTATTTTTTCAAATGAATAGGATTGCATCTAATACCTGAGCACATCACCAGTTCCTCTCAGCCAAGAAAGTATTTGACTACATCTTCTAGGCTATGTGTGAGATCAGATTTTAAAAAGCCTCCTCTTCTCATCACTTTTAAGACTCTCTCTGGAACAAAGTGAAGGTCAAGTCACATAAAGCAACAGCTGCCAAGCACTTTCCTCACTTTTTGGTGTCCATGAGCCAGAAGTAATGGTGTGAAGAACATGGAAAAAAGTGCCAAAGCAGAAAGGGGAACCCTCCGGAGAGCAGAGTGCTGGTCTGCAAGAGACGACCGGAATTAACAAACCAGAAATAACAGGATGCGAGTTTTCACTTTTTCACATTTTCACAAACCCGAAGTTTGAAATTACCCCATTACAGAAAACAGTGCAATGCAACCCAAGCAAAGTAAAAATCAAACAAATCCATTTTAGGCATCAGAGGGAATGACACTATAACTCTGAAATTATCTTTTTCGGAGATAGATTCTTTGCGGAATCTTTTAGGAATATGAAATACCATTTGGGATATCAAATCTGTGCATTAGAAATATACTGCAAGTTTTCAAGTGTTCACAACAATTCAAGATTTAAGCCAGGTTTTCCTTACATAGGCATAATGCAGTACAAAACAGTACATCAATGGATCACATTTTGTGATTAGAAAACTCCAAACTTTCTGCAAAGTGCGTTCTGTCATGATACAAGGAATTACTGCCAAGGAAGCAAAGGAGTTCATGTACTCAATCTCCACCTTTTTTCTCCTGCGATACATCTTACCCCTCAACAAAAGAGAAAGGCTGTTTTGTGTACGGTCTCCTTCCTTACAGTGACTTTCTGTGCCCGGCATTTCTAACAGGGAAAAGAGCATGGACATTAACAGTCTCCACGGCTTGGTCTGAACACTGTAAACTGCAGACAGTTTACCTTGTGGCACTTGGTCTTTGTGGTCTATTTCTAATCTCTCCTGTCAGATTCTTTGCTCAAATCCCCTCCAACTTCTGAACACAGTGTTTTTTTGTTAGCCTGCCTTTTCAACATGCATTCGTCACTCCAGTATGTCCCAAAATGTCTCCTTTACTTTTTTTTTCCCTTTTGCCTATTTCTTTTCCTCACTAGAACTCCTACACCCTGCTGCTGATTTCCAACCATCTTTCTCCCACAACATAGCACGTACTTTTCCAGAAAATGACAGTGATATGATACAAATAGCCTCCTCCTGGTCAGTGCTTCCTCTTTCAAAAAGCCTCCTGAACACTCTTGTTAAAAAGCCGAAAGAAGCCTAAGCAGTTAGTTCTAAACTATATGAAAAAACCAGCCATAGATATGTCAGCTTGATTTTCTACAAGCTATGACCATGTCTAAGACTAAAAGCAGATGACCACTTGGGATCATGCTGGCATGTTTTAGCAAGGCCATTATTTCACAAAAGGCTTAAACCACTGACCTAAGTAGCCCAAATTAAGTGCTCAGTCAGTATGATCTCACTCTGTCCAAGTTTGTTCAAAACATTTTGAAACAGTTTTGACAAAACTTTCTTCCAGCACATGTTGCCTATTCTCCCACAAGCATCATGGTGTTACTTGCGTTTTTGCATAACTTACAGGAATGCAGCCATGGGCTTATGGCTGATATGAACCTAACAGTGCAATCAGGTGACCTACTAATGCACAGACCCGGTATTAATAAGCACAGAATTGTAGCCTGTATTACCACCCTTAAAACAAAATGCAATGGCAAAGCATTGCAACACTATTGCACATTGCAACATTACGAATTAAATTAGTTAAAGGAACTGTCTGGTTGTGCCATTAAACTAAACTCAGAACAGTTTTACAACAATGTAAGTTAATGTTGTTACTTTTCTAATTTACAGCTGTTTTAAGACCAACGTTGAAACACCAGTAAGAAGAAATGCACAAACATTTCTTGGAACTGTATACTGGTTTTATTAGTACATTTGTATAGAACATGTATTTCTAATGTTTTCCTGTGTCATCGTACAATAAACATTATACCATGAACATCATGCAGTCATTAAAGCCTACCAGAAACAAGTTCCAACAAAGGGAAGAAATAGAGAACAGGTAAAGATGAGATTCTACTTTGATTTTGCACACTAAATATAACAACTAAATATTTCCTGAAAGAAGGTTAGAAAAATGTGCTGATAATAAAAGCATACCTAGAAAATGGAAATGGATTCAAGAGTGAAACCAACAAATGATTAAAGGAACTCATAACATACTGCTAATAGGGGGCCAAAGGAACAAATTATTGTACTAGTGCAACAAATGCAAATAGCTAGTATCTGATTAACTGCTAGCCCTATTATAATATTATAGCTTCCTGTGCCCTTGGTACAAATTGATCCTAGTGGTTTGAGCATCCTTCACAGAGCTCAGATAAAATAGTGTGGAAAATGGAGGGCTGTAAAAATGATAATGTGATAATTCAAAGCATGTGTGACTGAAGATGCATAAACAACAGTAAAATGGCTTTGAAACACAGGCTGCCAAACAGCTCTGAAGCCAAAAGAGAAGAGAGGAGGAAAAATCTCAAAAATATGACATTGTCTTTTTTTTTTGCCTATAGTAGGGACTCAAATGTTCTGATTACAGCTGTACTCCTACAAGTCTGAGAGCACATTATACTTTAAGCAACTTTACTTATACTGAAGTAAAAATAATGGATTCACTAACCTAGGCATCACTTAATCAAGAGGTAAAAGGAAGAACTGTAAGTCTAACATGAGTTTATCCAAAACCAATTCTGTCCAACTACAAACATCTTATCTTATAATATTACATATACATCTGATATAAGTATGTATTGAGTTTATGTTGCAAGGTAGCAGGGGGGCTGCAGGGGTGGCTTCTGTGAGAAGATGGCAGAAGCTGCCGCTGCTGGCCAAAGCTGAGCCCATGAGCAATATTGGTAGTGCCTCTGTCGTAACTTACTTACGAAAGGGTAGAAAACTCTGCGCTGGGAGAGAGGAGTGAGAGAAACAGTGAGAGGAACAGCCCTGTAGACACCAAGGTCAGTGAAGAAGGAGGGGGAGGAGATGCTCCAGACCCTGGAGCAGAGGTTTCCCTGCAGCCTGTGGTGAAGACCATGGTGAGGCAGGCTGTCCCCCGGCAGCCCATGGAGGTCCATGGTGGAGCAGGTATCCACCTGCAGCCCGGGGAGGACCCCACGCTGGAGCAGGTGGATGCTCAAAGGAGGCTGTGACCCTGTGGGAAGCCTGCGCTGGAGCAGGCTCCTTGCAGGACATGTGGAGAGAGGAGCCCACACTGGAGCAGGTTTTCTGGCAGGACTTGTGACCCCATGGGGGACCCATGCTGGAGCAGTCTGTTCCTGAAGGACTGCAGCCTGTGGAAAGGACCACGCTGGAGCAGTTCGTGAATGATTTTATCCCATGGGTGGGACCCCACGCTGGAGCAGGGGAAGAGTGCGAGGAGGAAGGAGCAGCAGAGACAAGGTGTGATGAACTGACCACAACACCCATTCCCCATCCCCCTGTGCTGCTGGCGGGGAGGAGGTAGAAGAATCAGGAGCGAAGCTGAGTCCAGGAAGAAGGGAGGGGTGAAGGGAAGGTGGTTTTTAGATTTGTCCTTATTTCTCATTATTCTATTCTGATTTTGACTAGCAATAAATTAAATTAATTTCCTCAAGTCGAGTCCATTTTGCCTGTGACAGTAATTGGTAAGTGACCTCCCTGTCCTTATCTTGACCCACGAGCTTTTTGTCATATTTTTCTCACCTGTGTTGTTGATAGAGGTGGAGTGATAGAGTGGCTTAGTGGGCACGTGGCAGCCAGCCAAGGTCAACCCACCACAAGTTAATATCAATGCAATATAGTTAGACCTTTGTAAAACACCTAACATAACACCACAAAAATTCTGAATTAAGAAACTAGAAGGCTATAAAATACCATGACAGAAATTAAATAGATGAAAAACCAAATGACAGTTCATAACATCACAGAGAAAAGCATCATCATGTAGGAATGCCTCATCTTGGATTGAACAAAATCACAGAGCATTTGTCTGCTGCCACAGAGACCACTGGTACAGTCTGTGTTTTATGTTAGCCCAAACCGAAGCTATATGAGAACACAGTAAATATTTACACATCAGGGCATCATCTTGAGCAGCTGCAACTCCAAATAGGACTTCGGGATCATAGTAGTTCCTAGGTCAAGAGGACAAATGCTCTTCCTGATTGGATTAACAGAGAAATTCCAAGGACTTCAATCACCACTGCAAGCACTTTACAATTACATTCAAATTTGGTGTTGACACTTCAAGATGAAAGTTGATAAATCAAAGAGAACTTGAAAAAGCCACCAAAAGAAACCAAAGTTGTAAAGCACGCTTTACAAGAAATTGCAGAATTTCAATCATCTCCTTTACTTCTCAAACAGAAGGGTAAAAGGTGGTAAGTACCTAACAAAACTTACATAATTTCCATATAGCATAAGCAACATAAACATAACATCATCAACCAGATGGAAGATGAAGCTGTTTAAAGTTAGATCGCACAGTACAAAACTATGTTACAAATCACAACAGAATCTCCCTGATTGGCCATTTTAATTCAAGATCAGGTCTTTTCCCCTAACATTTAAATTTTAAGTTGGAAAATTACTTTAGCCAGATGATCAAATTTCCCAAGGTCTTACAGGCTGTAAATCTACAAAACTAACCATGGGTCAGCCTTGGCAGCTTTGAGTTTTCAATATGCTAAAATTTAGGATTGCCCGAAAAGTGGAAGAATGTGCTAAGAAAATAGCTATTTATTTCAAGACATTTTCATATAACCCTTTCTCCAGGATGTTACATGCAGGTCTGACAAAATATCTCTTTCCCCTTCCCCCTTAGCTTTCGTCTTATAGACAATCTTAACATCACAGGCTTTCACAATACTAAATGTGTTTTTCTTTCATTTGTAGTTCTTGCTCATCTTAAAGCACAAGAAACTCCAAAGATTTTGTGTCTAGAAAGAGGCTCATTAAAATTTCAGTGTGAAATATTGTACTCTCATTTTTTTCTTTGCTTTTTTTCTCTACTATAGTTATTTTCCCCTGAAAAGAGGAATATCGGTCAGAGTGAGCACTTGAAGGTGATGGTTTCTATACTGGCAAGAGGCAATGAGCAAAAATTTAGAAATGAGGGGAAAATGTGCCAGCTGCAGGTTGCTCTGATAGGAAATAAGAAAGAGCAGAGATGGACAAAACTCCTTCTGGGACTGCTCAGATGCTGCTTGGCACGTCCGGCAGCTACTCTGGATGGACAGAATCTGGCACCAGCAAATTGACCAAAATACTGAGAGCAGATAAAACACACGCAGTTCAAATGAAAAGGACCACAATTTAACAATATTCATCTCTAGGTTCAACCGAGGTATGAATGAGTCTTTTCTGCAAGGCAAGTATCTACACTGCTTCTTAAAGAAAGCTTGACAGACTAATGGTTCCTTTTATATCCTTTTAAATGTGTTTAAATTTACATCATGAACTTGGAATTTGCTTTTTAAAGTTATAAAATTAAGTATAAAGCAGAAAACACCCCCTTCCTAGTACAAGAGAATTATTATATCTGGTGTTGGTCAAGCAGTTAAGTAAAAAGCAAACTTATAACAGCTCTCCCACTGTTAAAGTTAGCATATAAAATAAACCAGGCTCTGGTTTGTCTCAGAAGTTGAAAAGTGAAATCCAACAGAGATAAAAGCAGCTGTAGGTGAGATCTTTTCTGTCCAGCTTCAACCCCCTCTGCCCTCTTGCAGTTGTTTAGATAGATGATCTTCAAAGCTCTGCTACGACTTTAGAAGACAGTATCTTGCTGGGCAGTACAGCATAAACAGATTTTTTCCTGCCTTATTATATTGATGGGGGATATAATCTGGGAGTAAGACTTGTAGTCCCATTAAAACTAGTAAGTCAACTTTGATGAAGCTATTTACATGAGTGAGAATATTCACAAGCACTACCTGCAAGATGAGGTAGAGGATCAACACTGGTACAGAGAAGGCAGCTCAAGCTGGCCAAGGATACACTTTTTAAAGACAAGCCAGAAGATGGCAGAGATTACAGGCAGAGACGACTAATACCTACTAACAAAAGGTGAAAACTAAAGAAAACTTAAAGCCTTAGCAAGAAACTGATGGCAGTAAATTTTTAAGTCCCCCAAGAGCCAATAAATACACACAAAAATATTTGGAGGAGATCAAGTTTCATTTATAAGGCAATGAAGCCAAAATAAAAAAGCCAAAGGATGGAGGCTCTAGACTCCTAAATACTTTCCATAGTTTAGAGAGGTTATCCTTCCTGAAGCAGTACACTCTGCCATTGATCAAAAGCTACACACACACATCTGCTATTAAGTTTGAGGAGTAAAGGGTCAGCTACAGCTGATTGATATTCTTCACTCTCTCCTGCAAAAATCCAATCTCCCCAGAAAAATATGGCTGACATTTAGAGTATACACATACTGTGGTATTTGCTAAGGTTTTAAACAGTTATAAATCTAATTCTGAGAAGGTGGCTTTTTTTTTCTGAATGCCTGATTAGCAGAAAGAGGAAAAGCCATATTCTGAAAACTTCTGAACACACTTAACATACTCCAGGCCTCACCTATTATACAAAGGAAAACTGAATGTGGCAGAGTTCAAGTTCAGAGCCGCATCCTTTCCCCTCTGCATGGTGGTCTAAAAGGGCAGATGTTGAGAAGCGCTTCTCACCCTGGGACTTGACTGTCAAATCTAAGACTTGGAAAGGAGCCAGAGGTAAAGTGGGAAGACACTGCACGGCTCCTCTTTAAGTTTTAAGAATTTCATCTTTTATTTCATGTGGCTTTGGGTAGCTTCCCTGACAGAGACAGGCAGTAGAAAGGTCAGTTTTTTTCCTACAGCATTGACATTCAAAAAAGAATAGTCACTTAGCTTCATTTTTCTTCAATGGCTGTAAAGCTATTTTATGTAGCACGGGAAGTGTTTTCAATCTATTTAAAGAAAGCTTTCAATAACAGGATCTCTTAAACTTTGCAAATTGTTACATGGTATTGTTAAATTGAACCTCATGAGACTAAAGCCATTGAATTGCAAATCTGCAATGTCCAGAACAGGAATAACATTCAGTCTGAAATAGGCAGGGATGCAAAGTTGGCTTGCCTGAGTGTGGATGGTAGGAGCTACTGTACCTTCTGCTTCGTTCCCAATTATATTCCTCCAAGCATCATCCCACAGGGAGCATTAATTACAGTGTATTCGTCACAGCCAACAGAGAAGGAACATGTCATGAAACATCAGGTTTGAGAGGGAAGGGAAAAAAGAGAGAAAATAGATGTATAATGCAGCCATGAGTTTTGCTAACGGAGAGAGAGTTCATGTTATAAGATAACTACATGCAATCACGCTTCTTCTCCAAACTGCTCCTCAGAACTTGATCGTGCACCTCACCAGTTTTCCCCTCTTTGTCCCATTGTTTTTTATTATTCTTTTTAGACACTTTTTTTTTTTTATCATAGAATAGAATAGAATCA
>VZTQ01004464.1:0-56561 GCA_013400755.1 Pelecanoides urinatrix
TGCGGTGCGGTGCGAGGGGCGGTGGTCTGGCCGCAGCTGGGGGGCGCGGGGCCGGGCAGCTTGCAGGGAGCGTCTGCTGGGCGCTGTGGG
This sequence comes from Pelecanoides urinatrix, assembly GCA_013400755.1. NCBI lineage: Eukaryota > Metazoa > Chordata > Aves > Procellariiformes > Procellariidae > Pelecanoides > Pelecanoides urinatrix. The sequence goes on from VZTQ01004464.1 coordinate 91, forward strand.
CGCCTCTCCCTGAGGCGGCCCCTGTGCCCTTTTAGTGTAATCCGGAGTCTTTTGCGGAGCTGTTCAGCTGTCGAACCTTTATCGGTTTCTGTTGGGTTTTAATTGATGAAAGCTTAAGGCTTGAAGTCTGCACTGGTCGAGGAGTGAAAGCGTGAGCCGCCAGGGAGTGAGGAGCGGATGACTTTGTGCCTAACGGGGTGTGGAGGAAAAGGAAACGACTGGCTTGATAAACCTGAAACTGCTACCTCTGGGGAATGTGAAAGTGTCGTAACTGAAAGAGCTCAGCTGTGAGCCTTGAGTGGAAAGAACCGTATCTGATATATGCATGTGATCCTCTATTTTTGAACCAGTTACAGAAAGATTTGGAAGAGGTTAAAGAATTGCTTACGAAAGCCACGAGGAAGCGACTTCGTGATGTCCTGATGACAGAGAAACACAAGCTAGAGCTAGAAATCAAGAATCAGCCTCCACCGAAGCCAAAAGATATGGCAGAGGAAGAAAAGTCGTCACTGGGAGGGTACACAGTAAAAATAAACAATTATGGTAGGATTAATTTTTTGAATGCTTACTAGAGCTCAGGCATCTCTGAAGAGAAGAGAGGGTGGCACTAGTGTGAGTTACAGTTGCCACTTAGCATTAGAGAAGCCTTCTGAAGTGTTTATTTCATACTGGAGACCCCACTTTAAAAGCTATTACGTGCTTACTGTGCCATCCCAACCACAGTGTGTATTAATTCTGTTAGTGCGATAGTACTGGTGGGACGCATTAACGATCCCTGGTGTACCGGCGACTCTTTTTCCATTGCCTGGTGCTTAGCAGGAATGAAAGAGTGAGCTTTGGCTTCTCTGCTCGCCATGTCGGTGAAAGGAGAGGGAATTGCTCAAGATACTTGTCATGCGGGGAGCAGGGGAAAAAGTGGGTCAAGGAAACTGCAGCAAAAGCAGACAGCTACCTCTTTTACCTGAGCTGATACGTGACTTTTCTGAGAATTTGCAGGAATTAGGGAACAGGGCTACTTGTGATGACCTCCTTTTGCTCTCAAATTATTCTTGAATAATTCATGTCTTTCCCTTATCCCTCTGAAGATTGTTTCAATAAGGCAGAGATCCTAGTCATTGCTAGGGGACTTTGCGGCGGGAGTTGGAATGGGATGCATGAAGTTTATGGAGGAAAGCCAGAACTTAATCTCTTTTTTTCATTTGCAGGTTGGGATCAGTCAGATAAGTTTATAAAGATTTACATCTCTTTAAATGGAGTCCAGAAGCTTCCAGCTGAGAATGTCCAGGTGAATTTCACAGAGAGGTGAGTTCGTGTCGTTGCACCACGCCACAGGGGAGAGCATGGGTGAAAAACATTATTTGATATGCAGGGATGTGTTGTGTTGAGTTCTGTTCTGGTTCAGCTCTTATCTCCCCCCGCCCCTTTTTTCTTTTTTTAAACTTGAGCGATATTAGCTTTTAGTAGCACATACTCCTGAGAGGGTATCAGGGTATTTTCATTTTACAAATGCTTGTTGCACCTTATCACGCTTGACAGGGTACGTAGTGTTAGCCCTGTTTTTTGATGGTGATAGAACTGAAGCGTACATTAAGTAAATCTGCCTTTCCAAGGCTGTAGGAGATCAGTGAGGTAGAAAAAACCCTAGAGATCTTGATTTGTTGTGATCTGGACAGGTCCTTTTAAGTTCTTGGTATTAAATCCAACTGAAGATTTGAGAGGCCTGGGAAGAAAGTAATTCAAGCCTGTTACATGCTTTCCCAAGAAATATGTCTGCTAAAGGGCTTTCAGACATTGTTTTTGGTGGCAAGGTACAATAGTCTTACAATGATTGGAATCTTAGTGCCCTTCTTCCCCCACTTTCTGGTTCCAGGTCATTCGATCTGCTAGTGAAGAATCTGAATGGGAAGAACTACACCATGACCTTCAACAACCTCCTGAAACCCATCTCTGTGGAAGGCAGCTCTAGAAAGGTCAGTCTAACCTCGGCTGTTAGAGATATTTAGGTCCCGCACAAAGTGCCATGTTCGTTGCCGGACTCTAGTTCAAGAGACCCAGTGCTAACCTTCAGTCCCGCCCTTCTGTCTCAAAGACTCTTCACTGTGAATGTGATTCTTATTAACCTGTAATTGTCATAACTGTGGAATTATTCTCTGGAATCCATGGGCTCCTATTTCAAAAGATCATGTCTGGGTATTGTACGCTTTTTTTAATAGTTCTCTGACAGGATTTCAGAAATAATTAAGCAGAAAATTCCACTAAGCATCCATTTGCATCCTTGTGCTTTTAAATACCTCTGAGAAAGTCTTTGCAATTTTAAGGTCTCAGAGACTTATCAGCAGACCGAAATCTTGGGAAGCTTAAATAGGCTTAATACCCAAAGCAAAGTCCAAAACCTGCTCTGCCTTTGTAATGGGCTCCAGAATTGAACACTGGTAAGGTTTTACTGCAACTGGTGACAGTGTCCTTACTGTGCTACAGTAGCACCTTTCCGGGCTTAGGATGGATCAAATACCTTGTGTACGTCCTGTGCAGTTGTGCGCTGCACTTGGTGACATCAGATGTGAAGAAATGATGGTTCAATTTGAAAGTCCCCTAAAATAAAAACAACTGAAATAAATGAGGGTGATGCTCTGGTGATTTTTAACACGCTGTAAAAGTGAGCAGTGGTCACGTACTTGCTAAGCTAAAGCTCCAGCAGACTCTTGTCTGCTATGGCACGCAGGAGTTCTTTGTGAAATGTAGGTCAGGGTTGCAATTACACAGGCTTTGCTTGTAACTTGCAAACATATTGCAAGATTAAGTAATAAAACTAGCTTCTTATCCTTGGAGAAATTAATTGGGAGAGCCTCTGCCTGTACTTTGGTATTCCTGGAGAAGTCTAGTGCATATAGCCACCCTTTACCAGGCAGTCCTGGGTACTTTTAGCATCCTGAGAATCACTGAGTGGTGTTTCTGCAGCACTGTATGTTCTTCTGTATTGGTACTTATAGTACTGTGCTAGTATTATATTAATCCCACCATTTACATTGTCCACAACGAGGCTAAGACTTTGTATGCCGAAGTTGAGTGTGTACTATAATTTCTATATGCTACATAATAATCAATAGCTGAGATAAATGTTTCAGGATTTTGCAAGTATAGAAAGAGGTTTATGTTATAAGCTAACCTTACTCATTGTGGTTGTGACTAGCATCCCTTTATGAAGCATTCTAAATTCCTGCCTTGCTGTTCACCATACAGATAAAGACAGACACGGTCCTTGTGATGTGTAGGAAGAAGCGGGAGGAAAAATGGGAATGTCTCACTCAAGTGGAAAAAGAAAGCAAAGAGAAAGAGTAAGTGTCTCTTCAACCCTCCATCTTGTTTTCCATTTCGTGTTCTCCAGATTGCTTTAGGACTGCCAGGAGAGCAGATCTGTACTGTACTGACTGTGCAGTCAGACTGTGAGAATCGCTCTTCTGGGAGACAAGCCCTAAGATGTTTCAGAATCATTAGGTTGGGATGTTTTTGGTACTAATAGGACTGGCAGTGGAGGAGATGCAGCTTGAGTAGCTGTTTTCCCCTCTTCTGCTGTTTCATTGCTAATGATGAAGGCTGCATCGTAGGAAATAGATAAGACCTGCAGCGAGAGTGCTAAAGGTAATCAACCAATTAAAGATTCATTTGTATTTTGATGGCTGCATTCATTGCCAAAACTGCTCTAGTGAGGTTGACCTTTTTTAGGTTAAGTGTATATCATATAGAAATACATATACATTCCCTGCAGCTATCCTATTTGAAGTAATTATTACTATTTTGTCACTTGTGTGTGCAGCGCCTGCACAAAAATCCCAGTGCCCTTTTGGCAAGGTCTTTGTTTACCTAGATCATTGTACAAAGTCTCAAGGTAATTGTATCACTTCAGGTGCTTGGGAGCAATCCTACAAGCAGCTTAGGCACTGGATATATAAGGGTGGTAAATTATAGCAGGAAACACCTGGGGACAAGAGACTTTTTTTACATATATATATATATAAAAAAAGTAGTTTATTATATAATAATTTTATATTATTTCACAACACACACACATGTTCTTATCCAGAAGAGAATGTGTATACCCACCATGAAACATGGAGACACTCACTTTTGATATGCCTGCCAACAACTATTCACTTTGTGTGTGAAGATAGGATGATTTGCTAAAGCTGGTTAGTCCTCACTAACCATACCTGAATTGAGAGCCAAAGTACCTTCCTCTCTCAAATGGCATCGCTGGAGATTAAGAGAAGGCGATTTGACTACTGATGCACATTGCTGGAGGGACAGGGCCATGTTGTTAAACCTGGGTCTTGTGCAGAGAAGTCACATTAGTATTGCCGCCTTATTCCAAGTGTGGAGCATTTACAGTATGACAAATGAGTCGCTTCAGAAATACACCCCGAGACCGGAGGTTAGCCCCGAGCTTTGGGAACTTGCTCCCTCTGCTGATCTGTTTTGATCTGCCTGTTTTTCAGGTAGCCTGCAGAAACCAGTAACTACCTAAGGGATTTCAGAAAACAGGATAGAGAGAGGCAGTTTTGCCAGAGAGGGCATTATGTATAGTCTGGTAACGTGGTACCCAGGTGCTTACCATGTGGGTGGCACTGTTTGTCAGCTGGCTTCTTAAGTTGAGAAAATTGCTTTGAAATGCAAGATGTTAAAAACCAAGTCAATTAACCTCTGGAGATAATCTAAAAAAATGGGAAGCAGAAAATGCTTTTGGGTTGTGAATGTGGTCACTTCAAAGAGCTCAGTGGCCATTTTTGTATTTTTATTCGCTTTTCACATAATGGCACAGACAGATGTTGGCACTTCCTGGGTCTGTCATATTCCACTCCTGCTTCCTAAAATTAATTCTGGGTGGTGCTTCCAGGGTCATGTTTACTGCAAAATGCTTTCTGTCATCCTTAGTGGGACAGGTCTAGCTATACTACTCAACTTGCGCTTAGTCGAAGTGTACTCTTTAGGATTCTGCCTGCTCGGAAGCTGACTGAGGCATGACTGAAGACTGCCAGGGTCTATAGACTTTGCCAAAGCAAAATCCTCATCGTTACCAGGATGTTTCAAACAAGTATTAGCATTTCATTTTTTGCACAGAATTGTTGGATATACATTGTTGGATCTTTTCATATGTGTCTGTCTTGCAGGAAGGCTGCCTATGACACCTCAGATCCTAGTGAAGGGCTGATGAACCTTTTAAAAAAGATGTATGCAGAAGGGGATGATGAAATGAAGCGCACCATCAACAAGGCCTGGGTTGAAAGCAGAGAAAAGCAATCCAAAGGGGACATGCCAATGGATATTTGAAAGTACTCTAAGGGCCGCCTTAATACTGATCTTCCATGTGAGACATGCTGTGCTGCAAAGATCATTGTTTACACAACCTTCTTCCAAGCAAAGACAGTCATTTGCCATTTCAGGTTGGAGAAAATATTTAAATAAAATAGCTTATAAAGCATTTCTTTCAGTCAAGTGGTTCACCATTTCCTGAAGAGTGGAGCATAGGTATATCCTCAGCCCTCCTTGAAAAAGCATCTCAGATGAGTGGAGAGCGTTGTGAAACTGAGAACAGAATGTAAAAGAAAAGGAATCCTAAACTAGGATGGGTCAAGGTCTCCCTGTACAAGTGACAGCTGTACCCATCTGGGTGCTGAGCCTAATGTCATGCTTGCTACATGGGCTGTGTTTTACCTAGATGTGGGAAAGTATGTTGAACTGTAAAGCAAGTCACAAAGGGAGAAATGCTGAAGAAAGTAGAACCACTATCTCAAGCACTTGCTAGTTGAGCAGAAACAATATGGTGTTAATCCTGTGGTATTAAAATTTAACAATTAATCTCAGAAATTAATTACTGGCTGTTTAACCAGTTTAATTTTGAAAATGAAAGCAGCTCTTTAGCTAACTGTGACCTCCTGGGGTCTTTGAGGTGGCACCAGTCGCAGGCGGGCAGTGAGCAGCTGATGCTGAACAGTGAGCGTGCCCTGGCTCTAGCAGTATGAGCAAAAGAGAGACAAGCTCCACTTTCTCCTGTCAACTTTCAAGGGTTTTAAGGTAACAGTAAGAAGTATATTGAGATAGCCTATACTCCAAACTTTGACTCAACGGGGGGTTGCTGTCAGTTTGCTGCCTGTGTGCCTTCCATCTGGCAGTAGTTCAGTTTGACCCGGCCTGCCCAGTGCAGCCTCTCAGCCCCACTGCGAGGGAGGGGGACAGAGCAGCTCCCCCCTCCATTGCCCTGCTTTGAAGAAGAGTACAGGGCAAACATGAGCTTAGCAGCAGGCTCGTTGCTGTTGTTGTTTCCTTCCTGCTTCCTTCTCGTGTCTCTCCCAAGGATGGATTTGTTTGATGTTACCTGATGAATTAAGGAAGCCGTTACTCTCCTATTATGGTCTGGACTAGGACTGACTTGATCCTGTGTTCTTAAAGCACTATAACAGGAGAGAAATACTAGCACGTTGTACTTTCTAATAGGTCCTTTATCCACTTTGTCTGCTTGTTAATATACATATATTAAGTTTGCATAGCAAGAGTATCTAAACTTGAGGCCATGTTTTATTTTCAGTTTGTGCTCATCTTTGTTCATGGCAGAATACTACTTTGCCCTGTTGTACAATTTCATTTACGCTTTTACCCAAGTTACCGTGGTGAACTTACCGTGTGGTGGCAAAAAAACTGCTTAAACGAGCCTTGTGCTGTATGTCTTTATTTCTGACAAACTTCAGCTTAGTTCTGCAACAATCAGGTTGCAATTTTTTTTTTCTTCCCACCTGTCAAAATAAAACTACCTCTTATACAGACCAGCGTAGTGCAGTTATGCTCCTTCCTGTCAGTTAGCGGATACCAGTCGCAATCCAGTAAGAGTTTAATGAATCAGCATGGCTTCTCATCCTTCCCTTATTAGTTTGATATTGATGCTGGACTCTTAAACAGGACAGCTTTGCTTTAATTACTCAAACACACAAGCTGAGCCTGTTTTGTGTCTTCTGCCTGAATGTATATCCATGCAGTGATCTACCACATAGCCCTCTGTATCCCAGACATCTGAGCATGGTCAGCAAAATGACGGAAAACGATTCTGCTGAGCCTCCAGCGCCGCTTCACCCCCCGAGGGCGGGATGTCAGGACACACCTATTTCGGATCCTCACAGGGCAGCTGTCCCGGGGCAAGTCAGCAATCTCTTTATCAGCCACTTCCTAAAACAGAAGACCACAGCATAGAGTTTCTGTGTTCCCCAGGATTTTGAGCGGGCTTATTACCAGACCTCAAAATCTAGCTGTAGAGTAGGTACCCCACATGCTTCCCTACCACCTCACGAGTATGCTTTGCTATTTGATAGGGAACTTGCGCCTGTCTTCCTCACCTGACCCTTTCTTTCTGGGCATCCTAACAGTGAATGTAAAATGATCCACATGGAGACCCCAAAGTTAACCTTATTACACAGACTGAACAACCTCATGCCAGTAATTATCGTTAGTCAAAATCTGCTTGGCTTTGTCCATGGTGCAGGATGGGCTAGTCCTTTAAGATGAACTGAACTTAAATATATGTTCCTTATTAACTGCCTTCCCAGGTAATATGCTTTGATGTCAGTAAAAGGAATCCCGTATACTTCAGAAGGAGCTACAGGCAGAGGAGGACAAGTCAAAGTGTCTCTGTTCTAATGAGAAGGCTTAAGGAAGGTTTTTCGACATACAACAAGAGAGCTCAACAGTTTTCAGGAAGCACCAGGTAGCAGCAAATGGGATTTCAGAAGAACAAGTGAGCTCAGCAGGGAAATGCAGCCTAAAGGAAGTTGCTTGAGGCTAGGTAAGCGTCCCTAACTGCCACATTCTTAATATATTATTTTCTAAAGGACAGAAGGGCTCAAAAGAATCCTGTGTTTAGTCATGGTAGAAGTCACAGTTGGAGGTAAAAGGAAGGTCTGAGGCTGGACTACAGAAACTCCCGCTATGTTGCAGGAGTGCTGAACAGCAGTAGTGTAAGGCTATCTTCTAAAGGGACGTTTGCCTTTAAAGTAAGAAGGCATCAAGACAGCAGCAATGTGACTTTCAGCTTCAGTAACAGCAAGGTCAGTAGGACTTCTTGCGTTCAGAACATATTTCAGTTACTGGTTTTGTCCAGTTGTGCATCTTACTTGCATATATAACTGTATATATACACTCTATCTAGTACAGCTTAACACTTGCAGTATTTTTTTGGCCTATTTAATTCCTATGATATTATTGAGAAAGCAGCCTATACTTTCAAAGACTCGTAGCTTAATTTTTAAGACTTTAATTTTGGAGCCCAAATAACGTTTTGTAGGGAAGTAAAGCTACTTTCCTGAAGTCTTTTTCTTTTATCTAACTGCCGCTATGACTTTGTGACTTCAAAAGGTGACAAAAGTAGCTGAGGAATACCAAAAGTTAGTTCAGTTGCAATTCATTTCCCCCCTCCCTACTGCAAGGGCATCCACTGCAGACTAGAGTTGCCAAGAGAATGGTAAAGTTAATACATAAAAGCAGATTCATACACTTTCTCTCCCAGAATGTTTAAGGGTGAAAGCATCTCCCCACAACTCGGCACGGCCAGATGGAATATGTACAGGAATATTGTAAGAGTATTTCTGATACTTGCAAATGTTTTTAATACTTAGTAAGGAAGGCTGAGAGCAGGGCAGTGAATATGTGCATTTTTAAGAGCAGATCTAACACCCAGATCTGATGCAGCTTTTACATGTTTGTAGCTCAGGCAAGAAGTAAAATTAAGTATTTCTAATTGAACAAATTGGTGGTTTTGGCTGGATCAGGCTTCCGGGTTTTTAAATAAGCAAAAAAATTTAAGGTTTGTTTAGGAAACTATAAAAGTAACCATATAATATCCTGTATTATCAGAAATAAGGAAAATAGCTTTCTGAGTGTAAGTGATAGCTGTGAGCGGAAAAAAGAGACTTCATTGTACATAGCGTTACATACACTGCTTGCATGAGAAGCACTGGTTTTAAAAAACCACACAACCCAAGACACACAACCTCTAGTCAGCAGTTTACAACTGCTGTTGTAAACACCCGCGATGCCTGGGCGCTAGCGGTAACTAGGCAATATGACAGGACTCCGTGCTCCTGAGTTAGGGCAACGCAAGCGTTCGTGACCTGGCACAGCCGCTCGGGTCTGTCAAGCGGCCGCTGCGGCCCAGCGCACGTCACGGCAGCGGGAGCCACGCGTGGGCTCGTGCCCTGCCCTGGCCGGGCGCAGCGGCGGGGCAGCTGCTCAGTACCTGCAGCTCCTTGGGAAGGATGGTGTTCTTCCGGATGGCGTTGATCCGCAGCCTCTCGTCCGCGTACTCGTACGCCAGTTTCCTTCTCTTGACGTCCCGCAGCATCCTCCAGTCCACGTAGTAGCTCCGCACTTGCTTTGTGCATGGTGAGGGGAGAACCTAGTTAAAAGAATTAAGTTTATAATACCCACCTGTTGCATGTACAGTCTGCCCAATTCCAGCAGGAATTACTCCCATCAAAGTCTCTTTGTCAGACATTCACATTACTTCCTTGCAGTGCAGCTGCTGCCCAAGAAACGTGGCGTGCGAGCCAGTTTAGTTCACAGGAGCCAGCAAGGAATTTACGGTATCGGAGACACAAATAACCCTGAAGTTACATCCACCATCCCCCGCCGCGTTGCTCCCGCCGCCGGCGAACCCCGGGACTCAAGCGAGGTTTGGGCTGACAAGGGGCCGAGCCGGCCGCCGCCTCCCCCAGCGGTCTAACAAGCCCCGGGCCCCCCTCGCCGGGCCCTACGCGCTCCCCGGTGCCTCGGCCGGGCGGGACGCGGCCTCGAAGGGGAACAGGGGAGAGAGGGAGCCGCGCTGACCTGCCGAGCGGCCCGCAGCACCCAGCCCAGCGCGGAGGCCGCCATCTTCTCGGTGCGCGGCGCGGTGCCGCGCATGCGCCTAGGCCTGGCGGGCCGGGGAGGAGCCGGGGTCTGAGAGCCTCCCCCTCCCCGCCCCCGCGGGCCGGCCTTCGCTCTCCGCCCCCGTCCTGCCGCGGTGAAACGGCGTCCAGTGCCTTTGCGGGCGGAAAAAGAGGAGAGCCCAAACCGCTTTACAGGGCCGTGCTGTGTATCCCGGTGCTGATGTCAGCCTCAGAGCTGGCATCTGCACCGCTTTACAGGGCCGTGCTGTGTATCCCGGTGCTGATGTCAGCCTCCGAGCTGGCATCTCCCCCAGAAACCTCGGGGTCCGGCTTCGGGTGGACCGAAAGGATCCCAGGTTGGAGAAGGAAAGTCTGTAAAAATGACAGGGGAAGGAGTCCCACCTGGAAAATGTGATGCAGAGACATCACACCGCGTTGTGGGGTCCCTGTCCAGAAAAGCACGTTTGTCCTGTACGCCTGTCATTGCTGTGTTTTGGGTTATCGGCCAGCTGCTTTCCTAAAGGTGGTTTTAGTTTTGTTTCTTAAGAGTTTCCTTGTCTGCTTGCTTATCACCTAGGACTATTCCTAAATTTGTATCAGAGTTTTGCATTTTTTTCAACTCATGAATTTTGAGTAAGTTACAGCATTTTCCAGCCAAAATTGAATAATCATAACTCTGAACAATGAAAAATGTATGGCAAATACTGCTTCTGTTGTTCTTAACTGCCTTACTGTTTTGTGAGAGAAACTGTCCTGTTCTACCAACTGAGACTTCACTTAGGCAGTGTTTAAAATAAGTCTATGTCCTGATTTTAGGGAGAACTTATATTAAGTTTTTGATGTTGAATTAATAATTTTGATTAATTTTTCCATTCATATCAGCTTGTTAGCTACATCCAAAAAGTCATGCGAGAAGCTGGATTCTCTCCCGGTTTGTCATGCTGCTTGTTGTCTGTGTGCCAGGCGTTTTACTTAGATGCCTGGTGCATTACACCAGTCCTGAAGTACCTAGGTATAGTCTGGAAGAAGTGGCCGGATTGGCAGGCTAATGCAGTCAAATTTTATTATCCATGCTGCAGTCAGCAGCAACAGATTCCTCAATAACTTACCCACCTAGGCTGATGGTGCAGGTGATGGTGATCAGTGGAAAGAGGCCATTTTTGGTGCTGATGAAGTGGTTAATTCGCCACAGCCTGTTCAGTTTCTGGCTGCCTTGCCAACCCAGGTGTTAACTACCCTGAAGATTTTTGTCCTGTGGATGTGCCAAGCTGAAACCACTAATATCTGTTACACAGAGCTCTAAACTGGCATAGAGGGGTAGCTATTTTTACTTCTCCTTGCTTTGGATGAGTCTCGTGAGCCACAGAGAGGTGAGATGCTTGTCACTGGCCTCATTTCTCACCTCTCTGTGCTCCCTTCATACTCAGAGAAGCCGGAAGGCTGCTCTTAAACTTGCGTGAGGGTCTGTCTGTGGAGGGAAACTGTAGCAGCAGAAAGAGCTCAGCCTGCAAAGCCTGTGGGCTGCAACCCTTTGGTGAGCATCCAGTCTTCCAAACTCAGGCTGTTTGCCATTGTGCTTCCCAGTGATGTGTGTTGATGTGTGACTCGCTTGGAAGTAGGTTTCAGGTGTTTGCAAGGAGAGAATTTCAAGCTTTGTTGCCTGATGCTATTGTTTATAACTTGTTATTTTTGCGGCTTTCCAGATGGTAAAAGCAATCTGTAGAATATCAGCAGAGCAAATAAAGTAGGGAGCTGGACATGATCAAAGGGGACTTGGATGTTAAAGCATGCATTCGTTTCTTCGATATTTTGTTCCACTTCCCCTTGGTCTCTCTGTGTGTGTTAGATGGTCCAGATGAGTGAGAAACCAGTGAGTGTGGGAAGGAGAACTATTTCTTCAGCCAGGACTGAATCCCTCCCTTGCTCAATAGCATCACCTGTGTAATCAGCACTTTCCCAGCTGTGGAGGTGGGACTATTTGTGTTGCCCTGCAGCACTACCTTTCTCTTTCTGTAACAACAGAATTGCCCAGGACAGTGTGTTTGGTACTTACAGCTTTAAAAAATACAAACTAAGTGAGAAAGCGTGGAGCCCCAGTGCGAGTTAGTGGTGTTTGCAGTGTTCAGTGCAGTAATCACGCTGTATTTGACTTCACTACCCTGTTGCAGCGACTGAGATTGGCAAGGGCTAATGTTACATGTTGATAGTCTTTAGGCTGCTGCTGTCTTCCGCTCCCTCAGCACAGCTTCTGCTGGTTGCAGTAAAGCAAAGCAAATGGTCAGAATCTGAGACAGTTTGTTAGCGAAAAACTGGGCTCAGTAATGCACATGGTTAAAATAATCACATGGGTACCTTAGCAATGCCTACAACACGTAATTTGCTTTCTTTTAAGTTCTTGAGGGTTTTTTTAAGTATTGTGCTGGATAAGTGCAGTGTTGTGTTTAAGTACTGTTGGTTTTAAAAGGTGTTTTATTTTTACTTTCTGTGTTACTCCACCTGAATTTCACAGCATTAATACTAGAAATGTGCTTGTCAATACATGGATCTCAGTGATAATTCTGGGATCTTTGCTGCCAGATTTACAGGGCAGGAAAGGCTTTATGGCTTTTGACTAGAAGTGGAGCATAAAACCAAATAGGAAATTATTCTTTCTGCTAGTGTGCAGGACTGATCCTGAGAGGGGGAATCGCTCCCCAAGCCAGCGTGCTCCTTAGGTGGTTTGCAGGAGGGATACACCCCGAGGCCTCTATTGGTTCCTTTCATCTGGCCCATGGGGACTTAAATTCGCTGCAGGGGCTGCTGCCGGTTTGCAGCTGGAGTGGGAAGAGGAGGGGATTTGGTGACTTTTCAACTTGCTCAAATTATCTTTGCAAGTGGTGGCTGCATCAGAAGGGTTCTGAATCAAACAGCTGAAAGTACTTGAAAGGTAAGAGAAAAGTATTTTTATTTCCTTTGAGATTCTTGTTGTTTGTTCTGAATGAAAAAAACAGCCAATTTTTCTCTGACTTCCTATCGCAGATGCCCTCTAAGGCTTTGAAAGCCTTATACAAACATCAGTTATTCTGTATTATGGGCACATATTATTATTGCAAAATGTATAGTAGTGTTTAACGTCACTCCATTTTGAAGGGCGTAAGCTTTCCCAGGTTGTCTTCTCCAACCATATGAAGCCACCTATCTGCTGAAGTAAATGGGAGTTTTGCCTTTGGCTTTAACAGAGCTAGGTTTAACCTAGAAGGTAATTATTTTAGAATGCTTGTTCCCAGTAATTTCCTTTTTAGGCTCTGATTTCTATGTGACAGTAGTTGTTTTAAAAGCCCATCCTTTTGTCATGAGATCATGCTGGAATTTGATCGCACTTATATCTTATAATTGCAACAAACACTCTTAGTAATTTTCAATATTTTCTCATCCAAAAGCTCTTCCTTATGCCTTCTAGTGCACCTTTTCACAGACTCAGTGGTGGAAACCAGTAGAAGTTCTTTACCACGTAAAATGAAATATATCACTATTTCCACAATAAAAGTACTTTATTGATTATACTATTTATATTAAAAATGTAATTCATCAGATAAGTAAAATTGAGGATTTACAAGATTTTTGAGCTGTGCAGGCAACAGAACAAAGATTTGCTTCAGGAGAGACTGGCTGATTGACTTAAATTGGTAGCTAATGATTTAACAGAAGGGAGCAAGGTCATTTGTTACAAAATGCATATTTATACTAACTAGCAAATGTGCAAATACTATTAAGCCTTTCTGCACTTTCTAATGCATACATGGGATTTCAGAAGCAATCTCTTACTCACTTATGAACAGTTAATACACCTTGCTTATTAGACATTGCAGAAGAATTAGCATGAAAGAAAAGGTACATATAAGGGATGAATCTAGAAGCACAGTATCTACCTGGTTGATTATAATTCTGTTTTTCTTATTCATTATTTCAAATCATCCCAAACTTCTGTAGTGTTAGGGAAGGTTCATTCAGTCTGGAAGTAAAAAAAGGTAGATACTTGCAAAATAAAAAATCTTGCTAAATTAATGGTTGCATTTTTTTGTTGGCAGTCATGGGTTGCATTAATTGCAACCATTAATTGCATAAAGATTGCAAATAATGAAAACAGAATGCTGGCTAGCTTATTACAGCAGTTGCATTGAATGACTTCTATGACCAATACCAGAGAAAAGGAAGTCTGATGCAGAGCTTTCTAAGGCAGATGAGGTCTGGAACAGGAGAATAGTTTCACCACAGAAAATAAAGACAAGTAATTAAATTGGTTAAACTAAATTATACTTATGGAAAGTCTGTAAAATTAGTAGCTTGTCTCAGCTGAATGCTTCACCAAGAAAAATATGTAAAGCAGAAGGAAAACAGGCTAGACTTCTTAGCAACTGAGTAGTAGTATCATCATTTTGTGCATGTTTTGACCCTCCCTTCATTTTTGTCAGACTGCTAACAAAAAATAGCAGCCCCTATGACTGAGTTCTGCTCTCTGGTTTTACTGACTTGTCTCATTCTTTATTGCTAAAAGTGTTGCAAGATGTAAGGAGCGCAACTGTATTCCAACTTACTCAGGGATGAGCTGGTTTATCAACTTCTGTGCTGCTACATCTTCTTCTGTATCTAAGAACACAGCTTTGCCACATGCCTCTGCAGATGCATTTGCTTCTGTCACTCCCCTGCTCCCACATTGTCACCTCCGTGCTTTAAACAGTATGGCGTTCTGCGGTCAACATCCATTTGAGGGCAGAGCATGTGATAATTATCCATCGCTGATAGTGCGTGTGTCTCCGGAGTCTAAATGCTACCTTCCTAGTGTTGGTCAGACAGGTCTGTTGCTGTTCTTCTCGAGGGTTATTCAAGTAAGTGATGGCTGTTTGGATATCGGCAGCACTTTTCTGAATTTGCTAAGGACTTTCTGACATGTCTTCTAATATTTGATATTCCTCTTGTGTTCCTCAAGAAAGCCCCTGGCTTTAGGATGGTTAAACATGGCAGTTTTCTAACTTGGCAGTTAGGAAACTGCCAGCTCTCATGTCTCTAGTACTGTGGTACAACTTGGTGGCTTCTGTTCTAGCCCTAGCGTGCAAAATGCTGTGCTCAAAAAATCGCACAATGTACTGTCCCTTGGTACTTAGGAAGCTCGGGTCTCAGCCCATGGCTCCATTCACTGCATCTCCTTCTTTTCTGGTTATTTTTCTTCAACTTGAATGTGTGTTGCTTCTAGTGTTGTATGACTCTTTCTGCTTGGATATGTACATATTCCACTCTGCACCATTTCACAATCTTTGATCTTATAACACTCTCTCTCCCTCTTCTTCCTAGACCTTTGACTACCAGTTCTCCTTCCTCTCCTCAATCCCATCTCCACGTTGCCTGGGTGGCACCCTGCTAAGTATCTACATCCATGTCTTTATCAGCTCTTGCCTTGGTAGAAACAGCTTCCAGTCATGCATCTCCTATGGCTGACTGGGTGCTAGCAGAAGATAATACTGCCAAGGCCTATACTCTGTATCTTCAAGCACTGACCTGTAGGATGGAAAAAGATTTACAGAGTTAGATCATTGGGAGTCTTTCACATATATGCTGTAGGTTCTCTCCAGCTTTGATCCTCCCATGCTTTCCTCTGCGAAGGTTGAAAAGATGTGAGCAGGGCTTCTTTCATCCCTTTCCTTAGGAGAATATTCTGTGCTTAGTAGATCTGACTGTTAGGCATTCTTTCCTAAATTAGTCATTTCCCTAATCTGCTATTATTGCCAGCTTTATGTTATGATGTGATATTCTCCACAAAGAATCAGTTAAACCCACTCTTTTTAACAGCAGGGGAAAATCTCTTTATTACATGATGAGAAAGCCAAAAAAGCCATCCTCTTCTTTCATTATGCTTGACAGAAATGCTTATGTTCAGGGGTTTTTCCTCTTGAATGATCTCCAGGCCCAGGAAAATCTGAGATCAATTTGTGGTTCCCATGAATCCCTAATTAGTAATGACATCATGTTACATCAGAATGCTATTCAGCAGTTGGTGCTGAGAGAAGGGATTTTGTGTGTGTGTCTGTCTGTCTGTCGTTGGGGGGTGTTGATTTGGGAGCCTCATCTCCAGGGGACTGCAAGTAAACACCACAAAACAAAGCTTTTGGGGTTTCCTGCAGTGGGCTATGGTAAGAATCTGTAGAATTTAGACATTAACTTTGTTCAGAGGTTTGAAGCGATCTCTTATGACTTGATTTGTTTCAAAAGGTTGCAGAGCAGAAAAAGAAAGGTATAGTTAGTTTCTGTGGCGCTTTGAGGGAGAGGAGTCTTGGGAAACAATAGCAGCTGGGTCTGGGTGGGAAAGCTGCATGTTTGGTCACAAACGGTATCTGCAAAATCTCAGGAGACAGAGGTAGGAAATAGGTCCTGCCTCCACAGAGGCTTCCCCCCCCTGCAAGTTAAATATAGTAGATAAGTGCTGAATGGATGAAAATAAAAATAAAAATAATTTAAAAAAAAAATACTGCTTGGGAATGAGCAATAGAGATAACTCCTTTATTTTATTTAATTCATATGAGATAAAGAATTGTAGACCAAATCTTGAAATCCATACCCAGTTTTGCTCAATGTCAGTGATGATTTTGCTTGAAGAAAGATGAGCTAGCACTAGCGTGGCCTGTCATATAGGTATAAGCATTTATAATATGTATTACGGATGGTGGTGTGGTTTTGTTTTGTTTTATAGTAACCAAAGCCTCATGTTTCTGAGCATGAAAGACACCTTCCTGTAGCTGTGCCGCCAACGGTAGGGCATGAATCTAATGGTAGGAATACTTCCGAAGTTTTGGGAGACGTTTAGAACATATAATGTTGTTTCACAGAAACAGTTAATTTTCATCATAACCCAGGACTGTATGACTTTCAGAAATGTGATTATAATGGAAATAGCAGAGGAGCCAAAAACTTAGTATGATTCTTCAGGAGTGGATTCCTCTGTTACTTCAAAGAGTATTATCTGGGGCAGCGCTATTATCTGGGTTCAGATGCGCTGTTACTATGGATACGTATTGGCCAAATGGTTTCTAGTTATCACATTACCTAACTTAGCACTTAAAGAATGTTATTTTTCTTTCGCTTGTGCAACAAATAACATGACTGCTTAGTAAGTCACATATGGTGGCATTTTGTATTTGCATCCTGTGATATGAAATTCTAAGTATTTAACCAAGTATATATCACCTCCTGTACAGATTGACATTTACCGTTAATGCCAAAATTTAGTTTGTAACATTGAATAAGCCAACCGATAAATTTAGGTTTCTAACTTCACATTTTATCCTTCCACCCGTGTTTGTTCAGCTTCTTCCTTCCTGTTATTCTTGCCTATGAGGGGTTCATTTCTTAAGTCCAAAACTTTTCCTTGGTTGACAGCATAAAAATTTCACAGCAAGCAGTCTTGTTTCTGTTAAAGACTACCTGAAGACTTTAAATTAAGTGTTTGGACTTCAGTTTTGACCTCTAAATGTCAATGCAGTTAAACAGTACAATTTTATTTATTTATTTTTAAGTCTTAGTTTGGAGACTTAATCAGCCTGAAAATAAGCTCTTCCTATTTCTGTCTGCAGGATAGGAAAGAAAGAATATTTTTGAAATAAAAGTGCAGGAAAACAAATGGGTTTACAACACATTCTCTCACTCCATGTGTTAACAGATTTGCTCTAGTAGCTTCTAAATGAACCTTGCCAATGCTGAGATAACAAATCAGATAGCTGAGTCAAAGCAAAATAAACTTGAAATCCATCAAGTGAAGCCAGTGTTCAGGCACACAAAATGCCAAAACATTAGTTTCAAATGGAGGAAATGTTTTAATTCTCCCCAGTCCAGATAACAGTGTAGGCTATGTGCTATAATAAAAGAGGAGGATGGGTTTAATTTTATGTATCATTTGAGTCACATGGCTAAACCCTGATAATTTAAAACTAAAGGGCCTTTTTGAAGTGGTGGACTAAATCAGAAATCATCAACACAGGACCCTGAAGCTGAAGACAGCTGGTTCAGCGCTCTGTCAGGACAATTGTACTCAAAGTGAGGGTTTTGTGACACGTAATCAACAACACATGTGAAGCCAGATGAGGATCCCAGTCCTGTCTCCATAGAGCAGATGTCCTCGGCTCCCCTCCTCTGTCCCCAGTGGGCAGAGGCAGAGATGGGGACTCTAAGGCTGGGGCTGACACTTGGGCAGGTTCTGTAGTCCACTTCTCTTAGCTAATCTCCCTCCTTGAGAAAGCTTATAGTCCCACTTATAGAAACTGACTCTTGGCATCCTCTTCAACACTTTCCTGAAAACATTGCCACCCATGCCTGAAATGTAGCTGTCCTAGGAAAGATATCTCATGTCATGATGCATATAAAGTGAGCAAAACTATCTCCCAAACTTCTTGTACTGAAAGATCAGTGTCAGCTCTCTGAATTTTTCATGCACGCAGCATCAGCACAGTTATCAAGCTCCTAGTTGAAAACCATGGAAGCCGCTGGAGGTTACCATGGCCAAAAAGATGATCAGTAATCCAGATGAGAGCCGGGAGAGTGATACAGTGTCTATTGTTGCAGGGTAATGAGCGGTGCTATGGATAATTAATAATTGCAATGGATTGTGATACTATGTCTCACTTGAAAGTTGCAAACTTAAAGCTCTTAGTGAGGTGTCTAGAAGCTCTTTTCTATCTAACTCATCCAGTGTGACCTTTTTCCAGGTACTGGCCAACTTAGTGTTACATCGGGGCAAACCAGAGAATTTGTATTTTAGAAAATCATGAAAACCAGCTTTATGAACACAGTCCTTACATTTTTCTTCTTCTTGAAAGCCGCAGTGCTGTTTGAGGGGTCAGTGCTTCCTCTGAAAGCCTACCAGATGGATTTCCAGAGCTGGCTTGCCTTCCCAATGGGAGTATTGCTGTGCTGTGCTCTCCAGGCATCTGCCATTCAACAACCTGCGTCTCACAACTGCACCAGCGATGGTCAAAGAATATCCTTCAGCCACTCCTACAAGATTGACCTACCCACCTCCTCCCAGATTAAGGTGGAGGCGGTTCCATTACAGCATGAAGATGACAGTGATGTGCAGCTAGATCCCGGAGAGGCCGAGGAAAACGAAGAGCAGAATATCATCTTTAGGCACAACATCCGTGTGCACACATCCAAAGGGGACTGTGAAGCTTTGACCCACATTAAGGGTCTGCTTGAAAGGATGGAAAAACTGGAGAAAGAAGTGGCAGAACTGAGAGAAGTTTGCAGTCCTCAGAAGTGCTGTGGGGGAAGCCAAGGTAAGTAACAATTGCAGTACCTGTTCTTACATCCCAGAATACAGCCTATTTACTGCAGAGATTTGGGGATTGGAATCCATTTTGTCAAGGTTATTGGGGGATCTCCATGAGCAAAATGCTCGAGTCCTACAGATGGGACGGTGCTCTGGTTTCTGTGACGTGAAAGGAAATCTGAAGGTCCCAAAATGCGGTAGTGCATACCATTTCTGGAACCAGTGCAGGGGAAATCTCCCCAGGCATCTCCCAGAAGTGGAAGGGAACAGTTCCTGAGTTTCACATAGGTGGGAGGATTCAGTGGAGGAATTTCTGGGGGAGAGGAGGGTGGAAGATAAGGGAAGCACTTCTTGTTGCTGACTTTTCCTTTCTTATTTTTGCCTCCAGAATTTTGCAGTTCTTGAGAACTTGTCTTTTTATTTCCTCCTTGATAACAGACTAAAAGAAGAGCAGAGTTTATGATGATGATGTTTTGTGGCAGCCACTGGCTCTGCCTGTGATCAAAGGTTTATACAGCGTGGCCTCTAAGAAAAGATTTGAAAAACTGATGTTGTTTGGGGAATGGACACAAGGAGAAGGGCTAAGCCTTTGCTTACGTGAAAAATATTCGCGTATAGCAGATGAGAATAATGTGCTCTCCATCTTTATAATAACTGTTGTGAAAAATGGTGAGCTTGAATTGTAGCCAGGAAGATTCAGTTTAGAGGCTGTGGAAAGGTTTCTAATTGACTCTCTGGGGTAGTCATGGAATCTGCATTCCTGCTGACTACAGACAAATGTGTTGGGAAAGGCAAGGGTGAAGCCAGTCCCTCCTTGGACCTGGGGCAGATGGACAAGGTGATGTCTTCGGGTCTTTTTCAGCCAGTATTTTCTAGTGATATTTATGCTTTCCCTTTAATGATCTTGAACACACCTTTGCACTATCTATCCATTGCTATGTTCCTAATTTTTATCTTTTTTTTTTTCTTTTTTTCTTTTTCTCTCATTTTTGTGTCACACTTGCTGTTGTACATCCTGGTGCTGCTCTGGCCAGGTGTCTCGCATTGCAGCGGCCATGGGACTTTCCTCTATGAGACTTGCAGCTGTAAGTGTGCCGAGGGCTGGGAGGGCAGCGACTGCTCCCGCCCCACCTGCCCCAGCCGCTGCAGCGGCCACGGGCGCTGCGATGGTGGGAAGTGTATCTGTGATGAGCCTTACTTTGGTGAGGACTGCAGCCAGCAGCTCTGTCCTGAGAACTGCAGTGGCAACGGCATCTGTGACACAGCCGAAGGGGTCTGCCAGTGCTACGAGGAGTTCATCGGAGAGGACTGCAGCGAGAAACGATGTCCTGAGGACTGCAGTGGCAATGGGTTCTGTGACACAGGAGAGTGTTACTGCCATGATGGCTTCTTTGGCCTTGACTGCTCCCAAGGTAAGACACGCCTGTGACTTATTTCTCCCCTCTCTCTTTCATTCTGACTTTCCCTCTCTACCTCCCATAAACATTTGGTTAATCCTGTAGGTAACTCAAGCCTGGGGTCACCATGTTCCTCTCCGAGTTCCTGTTCTGCTAGGGATTGCTGACTGGTCCTTGTTTTCAAGAATTGCCTGGAAAACATTTCTGAATTAGGGAAAGGTGGAAATGCGATTAAAGGTAGCGCTAGCACAAGCCTGTGTGTAGCAGCTGACGGAGAGAGCAAAACTGGGTATGGAGCCTGTAATTAAATAGGGAGCCAGAGTCTGTCTCTTGACATACAAATGAGACACAAGAAGGTAAAAATCATGTTTGCTGCAGTGTGCGTTGCTTGCTGATAAAGTAGTTAATTTGATAAAAACTGTGAGACCAAAGGATGCATAAATCCTTTAAATAACCTCCATTTGAAGTAAGGTCGTCAGGAAACTCTCCCTTATCCTGCTTTGTTACAAGGAAGTTGGATTTGCCTGAGAAGGCCTGGCTGAGCTTTCCTTGAGGTGTGTGTCCAGCAGTTTCTGCTTAAAGCTGGATGGCTTGGTGCCTATTCTGAAAAACCTATACTCTCCCTTTAACCACAAGTGGATACTCCAGGCTTCAGTGCTCAGCCTTTTACCCTGGAAGCTGTCTTTCCTTCTCAGCACACCACTGCTAAGTCTAATCTTTCACAGAGCCTCAGGAAGGAGAAGTAGGTAACAGCCACATGCTGAGCACCAGGTATCGCTCAGTAGGGGTTTGCAGTGACCTTACTGGCAGGTCTTTTCTGCTCCAGATCATCCCTCTTTTTTCACACCTGACCTATCTGCTCAGAGACTCATCCTTTATTTAAAAGATTATTAGCTCAAATTCCTCATCCAAATGAGAGCTCTGTGACAAAACTTCACTCCTCCTTATCTTTCCAGACTATTCAGAGATTTTTTTTCTCTGTGGCTCCAGCCGTCTTCTCTCCTGTCAGTAGACCAGGATTTGCTGCTCAGGAAGCAGCACCTTTATAAAGGTGGTAAGCAGACTTGTTTTTCCCAGAGCAGAAATAATTCTCCCAGAGAACTGTTGCCCAGCCTGGGTTCCTCTTCCTCACAGATCTGCAGCTGTTTTACAGGCTGTGAAAGTGGCCTCTGTTCTCCAAGTATCTGAGTGAGCAAGCACTACAGATTTAATGCATATTGCACAATCCATTTTGCTACTGTTTCTGAGCACTACACCTCCACTCCTGCTTAACTATTTTAAATCCAAAGGCAAATGGTTCCTATCTCAGGATCTGTAGCCAAGCACTCCTCTCCCATAGCTGTCAAATTGCCTTTTCTGTTCCAATTTGGATTAGTTTTCTGCATCCTGGGAGATGTACACTGAGCACTGTTTTTATTTATTTATTATTATTATTGTTTTTATGTGTCTCAGATCATGAAATGACATATTTTGTTGTATATTGCCGTGGTAACTGGAATGTCGGAACATCTAGAAGTTGCTATCAAGCATGCAACAGTATAATGAATGTCTTGCAATTCCTTGTGAAGGAGAACTAGAGGACAAGGACACAATAAACAGCAGATATTTGCCTGTGCTCTTTCTGGACTTTGTTTACTGGCACTCTAAAAGAGCACTGTGGGATATCTGAAGATGAATAAACCAGCAGTTTAAAACAAGAGTATCCACAAAAACAGTTGTTTGGTATCTCAGCACAATATTAGTTTAACCAGGAAGTCTGTGTGTTGATGCTGTAATCAGGAAATCGGAAAGGAAAATAAAGAGGGACTCTGCTGTTCCCAGGGCAGCCAGGGTTCCCAGCAAGCCCCCGGGGGAGCTCCCGGCCCAGCGCTGGATCTATAAATGTGCTGCTCGTTCCCTGCTTGCTTCGGCCATTAGGGCCTCAGCCTGCTGCCGGAGGAGAAGCTGCCTGATGGAGAGAGATTGATGAGCGCAAGATGGACTCTGGCACGGCCCACAACCTCCTAATTCACCTCAGCAATTACTGCTGTGCCTGTGATGAACCCTTTCGCTTCAGGCTAGGAGGTCCTCTGCTGTCAGAGAGAAGAGGGGGAGGCCTTCAAGGGTGACCAACTCCAGGCAGTGCCTCCTTCCCCTTTGTTTTAGAGTGGGTGTCGAGGATTCCTTTAGAAGGTGAGCACACATAGACTACACAGACTATAAGGAAGGGAAAAAGCAAAGCAAGCACTTTATTAACTATAATCATGCATTACACTAAGGGTATTTTGCAAAGCGATTGTCTTACCAACCCAAGGACCATGAGAAAGATGAACCATCCGTACATTCTTGTATAGTCTTTCGCCGCGAACGCAGCCCAGCAGTCGGTAGGTGCCAGCTTTACGTGGGCATCCCCACGGAGGCAACGGAGACCTCGCTGTACGCCGGCCCCTGTTCTTTGGGAAATCCCGGTATTTATACAATTGCAAAGGAAACGGGTTTTGACACACGTGATCAGCGGGTGCTGAAACACGCCTCGATGGGCAGCTCTCAACATGGGGAGCCTATGGCACATGCGCTCGCTGATCAGGTGCGCTGCACGAGCCACAGCCACCCCGTCTATTGGTCCGTAGGCCTTGTTCATGTGACATATTACCATAGTCCAGCATTTACGTATTAATCTATGCTCAAGCCAACAGTAAAATGTATCAAAGCAAGCAAAATTATACATTATATTTTATATTCTTTCATTTTTGCACGTCTTCCACATCCTTCACATCCTTCCCTAACATTTTCTCAACCTTCCTTGTTGGAATTCAGCATTTTCACACAACAGACAATACACCATCCTTTTTTGTGCTGACTGCGGTTTTCTTGGCTATTTATGTCTCACCCAGTGTCCATCCATGGACCAAAATCCCATCTTTTAACCCTTCCGTATACACCCTTCACACCTTCTCGGGGCCACTTCCCCCAGCTCTGACCAGGCGCAGCTTTGTCAAGTCCTGAAGGGCTTGGGTTCGTCACGTTGGCTGGAGAAGATGGCTCTGGCGCATCTCAGGGCAGAGCGAAAAACCACGTTGCAAAAATAGATCCCCCTGGGCCAGAGAGTCACCGCCTTGGCAAGAACCCCTCGTCACACCGTCCTGCTCCGAAACACAAACTGTCCTAGGCATTGTCCTAAACAGATGATACTGGGTTTTTTTATGCCACATCTCTCCTCTTCAGAGGGGCAGAACAATCCTGTTCCAAACTATGCTTAGACAAGGGATAAACCACATCATATGTATTTAGGCTCTTTATTATTTTACTGCCAAGCTGGATTATTCAAATCCAGCTTCTGTATCACAAGGAGAGGCAGGATGAATGTTCTCGGATTTTGTACAAGGTTTTCATCAAAAGCAATGGCATGCACATATTGAGGGTGGAATTTGGTGAGAGCTGTGAATTACACAAGGGAATGAATGCTGCCTTTCAAGTGAGAAGAATTTCATGATGTTATCTGACCTAATGTTACTGATGCATGCTTTTTTACAGGCACTTGCTATCTATGTTTTGCTATCAGTTAGTGCCTTGCTAATGAAATACAGCCGGTAGACAGTTTGATCAGTTTATAATGTGCTTTCTTGTAATTAAAATCAGGTAAAATTTCTGATAGATGTCCTACATGACTGCTTTCAAGGGCTGCTTCAAGACACTGATGAGCTGTCTGTCTTGTGGCAAAACAGTTAAGGCGCTGTTGGTGTCCTGAAATTTATTATGTGCCGCAGATTTGCCCAGGTGTCCTCCAGGCACCAACTGTAAGTTTCCATCAGTATAAAAGCTCAGTTTTCTACTTCTACCATGGAGAAGCTGTGTTCCCCAGTTCTGGAGAATAGTTGATGTTTTGAAACAACTCTGACAGTGATATGAAAAGAAGGTTTTGGCTTTTCTTTCTCTTCCTAGAGGCATTGGAAGGGATAGCTTTATGAGAGAGTTTTCCTCATGCCAGTGTGGGTTTAGAAGCTGGAAGAAGAGTCTAGGAAATTATTGTATTTGTTACTGACTGCAATACTCATTTGTATTTAACAATATGCTGTGGGCAGAAAGAAATGGACAAATTAAAGATAACCACAGACTGGGAGTTCCAGTTCTGCATTCTCTCTGTATTCAAAATAAGTTTGAAAACATTTCTTGGTTGGCCACGTGAGCCCTGGACCAAATGCTAAGACATCATCCTCATTGCAGTGTTTTATTTTGTTTGTCTTCTAGTGCTTGCTCAACAGAACCTGCAGCTGCTGAACTCCACAGAGAACTCTCTGGCTGTCAGCTGGGATCAAATGGTTGATGTGGATAATTACCTCATTAGCTATTATCCAGTAGGGTTTGAGACATTGGTGAAACAAGTCCACGTGCCTGAAGAGCAGCTCAGCTATGAGATTGTGGGTCTCCGCCCCGGCACCACATATAACGTCACGCTTCTTCATGTGAAGAAGGGGGTTGCCAGTGATCCCAAGTATCTAGAAGCAAGTACAGGTAGGAGCAGGCAGTCTTTTTTTTCAGAGTCAGAAGTTGTAGATTTTTAACTTAGATTCAAACAAGTGGAGTGAATTGGTTGGCTTTGCAGGTTTGTAACATACTGTCTGAGTGCTGGAGAGCACTTTCTCCTTCCAGTCTCAACTGCATTTTTTTGCCATTGTTCTCTTCTGGAGAATCTCTTTCCAGACGCATATCGTTAGGGCTGAACGTATTGCAGATTTCCTCTCTCTCCCTTTATCTTGTCCAAATCCTACTTGCATTGACACCCCTGAATTCCAAGGAATCCATAACATTGCCTACTTCAAGAAGCAGGAATGGAAGCATGCAAGATAAGGCCAGCATGTTAAGAATAATGCACTGTTCGACTAGATGCAGAAGGGACATTAAAGCAGGCAGGATGTCATTCCTAGGTACTAATTTGTCAAACATGCCTGCAGCAGCGAGTTTTCCTCATAGTCTCTTCCCAGGACTAAATGAGCCTCATGCTAATGAGGTGAGGAGGCTGGGTACGGAAAGACTGGATATTTGACACATTCTCTCTAGAACTGAAATGGCATTTTGTTAGCAGCTGATAGTATGATGTCTGCTTGCACTTGGCAAAAACAGTGAAAAGTTTGGTTATTTTGACATTTTTCTTATTTCTAGCACAACAGGTGGGAGTTGAGAGCCAGAAAACTCTTGAGTTGGAGTGTTACCATGGATAAAACTAAGCCTGTTGAAATAATGGTTGTGCTGTACTTTCTTAACTCTTAAGTTTGGCTCAGGAAAACATCTCAGGTCCCAGAGCAGGCGACTGGGGAGGGAGAGGAGCTGTTTAGCCACTTCCTATCTTATATTCACCTTTTGGTGCTGATCCTGCTTCCTCACGGCCTTCTGCTGTCCTTCGCAGTCCTGTCTGCACTCAATGCCATCTGGGTGACAGAGGAGATGGAGCACTCCCTGGAAGTGGAGTGGGAGAACCCACTGACAGATGTGGATTATTACAAGCTGAAGTTCAGATCCCTGGTGGAGATGGATGAGAAGCAGGTCATGGTGCCCAAAAGCAATGACCCTAAGAGCAGACACATCATGACTGGTGAGTACTTGTAAGTATTCCAAACTGGGCAGGGGCAGGGAGAAGTGGCAGGAGCGATTGATGGTCAGACCATAGTCCTAAGACGATTCTTCTCTCATGTGTGGATGGCCAGTTTTCCTTCACCTTGTGCCTGCCTTAGGCCAGGGTGAGATCTATTGGGGTTCCCCTATCCCGTAATGGTGGGTGACTCCACAGAGAGAAGGCTTTTATGCCCTGGGGATAGCAAGTTTCAACGCATATTCATTCAGCTTTAATTCCATCCTTGTTAAGAATAAAAATATATTCTATTTCAGATCTGGTAACACTCGTGTTACGGAAATCCCCACTTACTGTGTATGTCAATGTATGCCCTAACGGCAAGCCTGGACCAACAGTGCTACCAAGGCATTCTCAAGACAAAAGTTCAGATAGAAATCTAAACTTTAAGTTTCTCTCTGCTGAGAGGACTGGGTAGACTAAACAAAATAGCTTCCTTTAAGAAAAATTACTGTCTTCCCTAATTGTTTAGAATGCTTCCTTTTGCTCTTTGTAGGCCTGAAACCTGGCACAGAGTATGAGGTCACTGTCATACCTGTGAAAGACAATACAGAGGGGGAACCATCCTCAGTGAGTGGTAGGACTGGTATGTAGAAAGTTTTTTTTATGATAGTGATGTTACTACAGCGTTCCGGGACAGATCTGTCAAGATCACGGCATGAAAAATGTATAGTTGGCTGCTTCTTCATGAGTGACCTGCAGCCAGGTCTGCTTATATCTTGTTTAAGCTTGTCTACACTGTATATTGAATGCTAAACCGAGGTCTAGCTCAGTCTTTTGTCTTGGTTTTAAATCTACAGTAACTTCACCCTTAACTTGCCTAATGACTCCAGCCAGACAGAGGATAAGCGTAGTAAGCTGGCCTCTGTATGTAATAACAAACCTCAAATAAGCTCAGAGCTAGGTCCAGCAGTAACTCAAAGTTTTCTGGTTCATGACTTCCCTAACTAGATCATTGACAGGATGAGCTCGCTTAAACCTAGTACGCACGATTTGTGGTCTGGATATAGCCCTTCCTCATGGATCCTCTGGGCAGCTGCTGCTGACTGCCTCGCAGCTGTTAGCTGCTGATGATTTGTCTGGTCTCAGCCCAGCAGCAATAAGGAAGAGGAGAAGTTCTTCTTCCTTCCTGTATTGCCTGGCTCCAGCATTATTTTTCTCTTCACCGGACCAAACAGAACAGTTGGAGTGAGGAACAGTTGGATTAGCACACCATTGCCAGGCCTGCGTTTCCACTGGGGGCTATAGTCCCAGCCCGCTGTGGGGTCTGATACACCCGCCCCCGTGGAGGTGAAGTTGTGCTTGTCCAGTGGGCTGCGCAGTGGCACGGCCCTGGCATTTCTGTGGTAGCTTGAGTCTTCGCCTCTTACGTGTGAAGTGACTGAAGAGGCTTCAGCTACTTGCTGGCCCTTAGAGGTTGAAGCTTTGGACTGCTTTATCTTCTAACAGAGCCCGAGTCAGACAAAGTCACCTCCAGCATGGGGAGAGCACAGAAGCACCTTGAAGCTGACTTCTGCTCCGACTGTGTGCTCAGTACAGCTCAGGAGGCCTGGCAGATGCTACTGTTACTTGACTGTTATTTTTCCTGTAACTGGCAGCCTAGCCATTCCAGACCTGAACGTTAAAGCAGATCTGGAAACCCTGTTGCTTCATTGATGCTTCAAGCTCTTCAAAAACGTGGCAGAATATTTTTTCAGCTATTCTATTGCAAAAGAGAGCCTGATGAATTTTGAACTCTCATTCTACCTATAAGATTCTGGAAACTCTGAAATTCAGCTCTCTTACAAAAGGGTAGGCACGCTGCATCCAAAGACTGAAAAATCCCAAATTGGGCCTGACGTTTCTGAGGTTGTCTTGTAAACTATTGCATTAAAAGAAAATTGATTTAAAACAACAAAACCTACAACCTTCACACTGCCATCATAAGGCTGCTCTTTTTCCCTATATAGATTCTGATCATTTGGAACACCCTTGGCTTGTGTTTTCAAACTGTTCTTCACAGACACGGGGGCTGCAAAACTTCTTAAAAAGGAAAAAAAAAAATCCATAATGAATGATCCTGGTCATATTCTTATGTAACCCCTGGAACTTAGGAGCTGTGACTAAGACAAATACGAGCAATTGCAAGAGCTACCACTAAACTCTGATTCACCACCTAAAATAGCAGAAGCCTTGGAGGAGTCTGGAGACAGGTCTGCAGGGTAGGCGGAAAGGGAGGAGCAACAAATGGCTGACACCGGAGGCAGAGAAGGGATGGAGCCTATACTTGGTGCTGTGAGGAGGGCAAGTGAGAAGGTAATGCTTAAGTCGGTACCCATGGAAGGTGAGGCAGGTAGCCTGCAAGCTTCTCCTGCAGGAAAAAAAAAGGAAAGTTTCATCTAAATGGTAGAACAGTCCTGCTTTCACCCCACTCTGACCATGCTGGTTTGTCCTGGATGTGTTTCTTTCTCAAGGGGCTGTAGGGGGAACCTAGGTGACTTTTTGTTTTAGCTGGCCAAAGCAGCAAGGCAAAATGAAGGAAATGTGCACATGCCGTGACAGGTATTGTAGTGGTTTAATTCAGGAGTTTCCTAATCCTGCACTTTGAAATGTTCCCTCAGGAGTTGATAGCCCAACCAATGTGACAACTGACCGAGTGACAGAGGACACAGCCACTGTCTCATGGAATAAAGTTGAGGCTCCCATAGACAGGTACATGGTGAGATACGCCTCAGCTGATGGGGACATCAAGGAAATAGAGGTGGGGAGTGAAAATGATGTCATCACCTTACTGGATCTGAAGCCAGGCATGGAATATGTCATCCACATCTGGGCAGAGAAGGGACCCCAGCGGAGCAAGAAGGCAAGCACCAGCGCTGTGACAGGTAAGTTGTAGCAGCAGCAGCAGCAGAGGGAGCTGAGTTTGAATTCCAAACTCCTTCATCAATTTTACTTGTTTTAGTAAAGCTTCTCCTGCTTTGCACAGGTTTTTAGTGACGCAAAAAATTCATGTCATTCTTCAGGTCTCCAGCTCAGCCTGAAAACTCTTTGTTTTGAGTCCTATTATGGACAGGTTCTATGGCAAGGCACCAGTTACTGTCAGAACAGAGAACAGTGAAAGAGCCAAAACTGAAGCCTTGTAGCTGGAACACGTAATTCATGCCTTACCTTTAAAATACCATAAACCACTTCCAAGCTTTTCTTTGGGTGACTGTTGTGGCCTTTCCCAACAGGACAGGGGGCTCGTACACATTTTGCACAGATATTCATGACAGAGTGTTTGTTAAAAAGGAAAAAACAAATTTATTGGTATCATGGCATAAGGTAAGAATCATGTGGAGAATCAAATCTCCTAACAGGACATTTGGTCACTGTCCCTTGACGGCCGGGAGTCTCCACTGGAAGGGTGCTTGCAGCAGCGTCTGCAGCTAGATTGGCAAACTCCTCGAACCACTGTTTTGCTCAGTTTTTATAATCCAGCCAGCCATGGTCCAATGCGGCTGTGTGCACAGGAGCAGTTTCTGCTGACGATTTACAAATGTCTTATCTATGTGCAATCTGTACTTCTGCAGCAGAAATTACCTAGGGGAGTGTTTGGGATGCTCCACTCAGGATGTTAACCAACACATTTAAGCATATAAATTGGACTAGACACAACAGGAGCTGCTTCGGGGAATTTGTAGGACTGTCTGAAGTTCCCACCCAGAGGGGATCAGTAAAGATCAGTCAAATGCTTAATTATGAAGTTCAGTCAATCACCTACTTTCAAGTTGGTCCATTGTCGGAAGCCAGCCCGTGTTCTCACTGATACTCACGGGTGACTGGCTGGGGAGCTCCTGGACCACCCAGGGAGTTAAGGAGTTAAATGCACTGCATATGCATATAGGCACAGCCCATACCCAGCTGCAATGCAATTATAACTAAAGAACAAACTTGATTTTCAATCACTTGATTTTCATATCACACAAGAAAATCATTCACTTGATTTTTTTTCTTGCCACAGGTGAGCATCTTACACTGCTAACTAGCTGAGCTGTGATTATTCAAATACACGTTCCCAGTGTGCGCCGCTCTAGGGTGACACAAACGAGCCTCAGCATCTTTCATTAAAATGAGAAGTAATGTATTTTCATCTCACAAAAGAGGTGAGATTGGTACACACAGGCAGAAAATCACAACTTTTATCATAGCTAATGTGTGGTCAATCATAGCACAGCTGAGCTGGTGTGTGGTAAATTACAGTGTGGCTGTCAGATGGTTGTGCTTTGTGCCCTGGAGTTTAGAGCCTGCAGCAGAATAAGCCAGAATAAGAAATGCTGTTCCAATAATTTGGGAGGTATCTGCAAGTCCTTCATTGCTCAGGTTGCTGAGACGTAGCAGTTCCATGAAGAAAAAAACCCCAACAAACAAAACCACAAAACCCCATGCTCTCTGTATATGTTATGGGCTGTTGGGCTGTCCGCAAAAGGCCACATTCCTGCAGGCTGCTTTGGGGTAGTGACTTAAGGCTCATGAAGGGTAGCGTCATGTTTCTGTCTGTGAAAAGGGCAAGGGAAGGATTGTGATAATGGGAAGAGATTGAAAGTGGCTTTTTTTCTAGTGGGGAATGTGAACATAGTTCTCGCTAGTGTTGTTGCCTGGTTCTTCACCTTCAAACCTTCTCTTGAGAAATTGCTAGCGTAGTGTCCACGTAGCGGCCAGATGGCTGGCAGAAGTCACAGTCACAATCTCCTGGGATAGGGTCTGGCCTTTGACAGGTGCTTGTTGAGATACAACACAACTGATGGGGACACAAAGGACATGGAGATGGGGAGGGACAAGAGTGTCACTGCTCTGACAGGACTGAAGCCAAACAAAAAGTGTGCTATCGGCCTCTGGGCAGATAGAGGAGCCCAGCAGATGTCAAAGCTGTGATAGGTTTGCCTGAATATGAAATAATCTTGTTCCAGAAGAGCTGCATTTCAGATAGAGATTCTGAGCAGGTGATTTGGTTTTTGGGTTAATTCCCAGAGCAACCCAGACAAGAGGTTGTGATCTTCAGAAAGCAAGGGACAGTAACACCATATTCTGCATGGGCTTTCCTCTCTGCCCAGGCAGGGTTGGCTGTGCTTTTGTCACTCCCCAACAA
The DNA here is from genome assembly GCA_013400755.1 of Pelecanoides urinatrix. Lineage (NCBI taxonomy): Eukaryota > Metazoa > Chordata > Aves > Procellariiformes > Procellariidae > Pelecanoides > Pelecanoides urinatrix. The sequence goes on from VZTQ01004464.1 coordinate 31,397, forward strand.
AGAGCCCTGCTGTTGCTCTTGTGAGAAGAGCTAGACCCCAGATGAAATACCTCAGAATTGGGCATCTCCCAGCTTTGTAGTTTAGGCCCAGCCTTGATAAAAAGTAAAGGATGAGAAGTGGAAGAAATTGGCTGGGCCCTTGAGGGGAATGAGTAAGTGTAGCTTCACTGGGACAACCCATGTTCTTCACTCCTAACTGTTCCTGCAGAAATCAGCAGCCCAGCTCACCCAACGCAGGGGCAGAGGGCTGACTGGCTCTGTCAAGGCTCGGCCGCCTTGGCACTGGCATGCAAGTGTGTTTACCAAGAACGGTAGGACTTGCAAGCAGTTAGCACCCTTGTTTCATCTACCTTGCACTGTATCCAACAGTACAAAATGATTTGGCTCCACAAATGGTGATATCCAATGGGACTCGCTTAAGCGTCAGTTATTTACACTGCATAATCAAAACACAGTTTATAGCTAAAGATAAAACTTCTATTAGATTTACCAGTTTGAGCTGGAGAAAAAAACAAGCAAGCTTTTTCTGTGTCTTTGGGCATAGAATCATTTCCCAAAGCTCATCTGTTTTTCCAAATGTATTTGATAGTCTAATAAAACAGACTACCTCTGCCTATAAAACTTGTGTTGTCTGTGTCTTTAGACCATTATGATTACTACAGCACTATACTAAAACTTCTAATAATTATGACTTTTGCTTACAGAAATTGACAGCCCAACTGAGCTGTTGACTGACCAAGTGACAGAGGATGCAATTACTGTTTCCTGGAACAAAGTCCAGGCTTCAATAGATAGATACAGAGTGAGCTACACCTCGGCTAATGGGGACACAGAGGAGAGAGAGGTGGAGAAAGACAAGAATGTTACTACCTTGGCAGGACTGAAGCCAGGCATGGAGTACGTCATTTACATCTGGGCAGAAAAGGGAGAGCAACAGAGCAAGAGGGCCAGCACGGAGGCTGTGACAGGTAAGAGGGCAATAAGTTGAGTTAAGAGTATAAGTTACAGCTCAGCTTTGCCTTAACACTGAGTAAGTCTATCCCAAGGCAGTTTCACAGCAGAGGGAGATTCAGGCTTAACAGATTGAGTCTTCAGGTTAGTGCATCTTGCTGTGAAACCTATTCAACTCATCACAGAGAGATTCTAATTACCTGTATGTACTACAAATGGGCTATGTTGTGATTACTAATAGGGATTAGGGAAAATGAAGCTTTTGCAGCAGTGTCTCTTACATATTTGTATAGTCTTGTTTTATTTTAATTGGTTAATTCATTTATCCTTCATAGTAGAAATGCTCAGTTCCTTTTTGCAGATGAAGAAACTGAAGTGCAGAGAGATTAACAGCATGCAGGACACCTTTTCTTGCAATAGGGTGATTAATCCTTTTTCCTCAGTTGTTCTTACCAGGACTTTCTTCCCCTGTGTGGCCAGTGCTGGTTAAGAAGGTGTAGTGATCAGCCCCGTGTGAGGGTTACTGGTTTATAGCAACATTGTAAAGCTGAATGTCTTAATCAATTGCAAGCTGTTGCAAGCGTTTACAAGACCCATGCTCTAGGTCAGGGACTTGCTGAAGGAAGATGAGTAAATGCATACCTGGGTCATCCTGGTCTCTTAACAAAACAGCTTTGGTTGTTCTCTCACTTTCTGGACGGATGACATCTATGTGAGCTTCAGAAGCTTGTGACCGTGAGAAAATAAGAGAGTAACAACACCTTGCTTTGCAAGGGCTATCTTCTGTCCAGGTCAGGACTGGCTGTGCTGTTCCCTCAGAAAGCTTCTGTAAGGATTAAAGACAGATGCCAGTCAAATCACCTCAGACCTTGATACCTTCCAGCTTTGTGAGTCCAGTCAGTGTGTGATCAGAAATAGGACTTGAAAAAGGAAGAAACTGGCAAGGCCCTTGAGGGGAAGGAGTGTCACAGCCTGACTATGACAGCCTGTGTTCTTCACTTTTAACTGTCTCTGCAGAAATCGACAGCCCAACTTATCTGGTGACTGACCAAGTGACAGAGGACACAGCCACCATCTCCTGGGGCAGGGTCCAGGCTCTCATAGATAGGTACCTGGTGAACTACACCTCTGTTGATGGTGACACAGAGGAGATGGAAGTGGGAAAGAATGAGACTACCACAACTCTGACAGGACTCAAACCTGGCATTGAATATGTCATCTTCCTCTGGGCAGAGAAAGGAACCCAGCAGAGCAAGAGGATCAGCACTGAGGCAATGACAGGTATTCCAGAGAATCTTTGTGCTTCTACATGACACTATGTTGTGGAGGTGATCTCAATTTCTGGCCTGTTTTCTTCTGGCCTGTTGCAGAGCATATACTAGACACCGGTTTGTCTTGTGGTCACCTGTGATGTGGAGACATCCATGCTGCAGGCACCTTCAATCTTCAGATGGAGATGCTGCCAAGTCTAGAGAACTTTTAGGAACTAATGACTGCTGTTAGTTCAGAAACTATCAGCCCAGTGTGACCTTCAGAGCACGTTGCTAAAGCACTGTGGTCCTCGCTTATCAGCTTTGCCTGCTCTTTTCAGTCTTCAGGTGTGCTAAGTTTTGCAGGTGTGGCTGAGCTCTGCCCCACAGTATACACTACTGCTGTTGAATCCTGCCTAAATTTAGGATGGTTCAACTAGTGTCACTGCTAAGAATAGTATTTATCAATGAATCAAGACTTGGAAGGAAACACCCCTGTTTTAATGACCTTCTCCTAAAACATGAAAGGGTAGCAGATGGTTTAAGCCTGGATGAAGTCTCTTAACTATCAGTAATTCCCTTTGTATAATCAAGGTTTTTGCTTACAGAAGTTGGCTGCTTAGCTAGGCTGAAGACTGACTGATTGGCAGAGGACACTGCTAGCGTTTCCTGGGAATGAGGGAGAGATGGGGTAGGACATAGGTCTCACTATCCTGATCAGTTTGAACCCAGACATGGTGTACATCATCTGTGTGTGGGCAGGGAAAGGAAGCAAGCAGAGCAAGAGGGCAGGCACGAACACTTTCATGGGTGACCTGTGGAAATCTTGGGTTGTGATTTTGCAGCTATGGAAGGAGGGGTGTAGCTTCACATGGTGAATTAGCTATGATTATGTTCTCCTTTGGCCACGTCTTTTGCCAAGACCTTGCCAAGAACCTATCCCTCAGTCATACTGTAGAGCAGTGTTACACCTTGCTGGCACCTCACAGCTCAGAAAGAGATATTTGTGGGGAAGGCTGGTAAAGGGGAGCAGAGCGTTGGTGCTGCCTCACATCTTTTTCTTTGCCTCAGCATATCCTGTGTCGGCCAGGACTCCAGGCCCATACATGCTCTCAAATAACTGGTCTAGTGGATCTCTCTTGAGGCTGTGTCAGACCTAAATTCTTATGAACCTTAAATTTCAGTTGGACCTTCTTCAGCACAATCATTCTTCCCTGTATCTCTGCTTGATATTTTACTCCTGAGGCCTCTGTCTGAAGATGGCTGCGCCTCAGTGCCTTACCTTGTCTTACTCCAGTTCTGCATTGTCAATAGCAAGTGTGGCGATTAGCCACTGAGACCCAGTCAAGCTACAGATGAGTTAGTCCATGTCATCCTTTGCTTCCTGAGGGTAGGATCATGGGCCTTTAGAAAGCAAAAGTTTTAAGGGGAACATGTGTGTGTTTAGTTACCGACAGTTTCTACTCTGTGCTTAATTTCTTAGAAATGGACAGCCCAAAGAATCTGGTAACTGACCAAGTGACAGAGAACTCAGCCACCATCTCCTGGGATAGCATCCAAGCTCCCATAGACAGGTATATGGTGAGCTACACTTCTGCTGATGGGGACACCAAGGAAATAGAAGTGGGGAAGGACAGGAGCATTACCACCCTGCCTGGACTGAAACCAGGCATGAAGTACACCATCCATCTCTGGGCAGAGCTGGGAAGCAAGCAGAGCAGGGGAGTGGACACTGACACGCTGACAGGTAACTGGGTAGGAGGGGAAGTGAAACGGGGTAGAAGGACCCTACTGCCTTGTTATTTTTACATTTCATCATCTCTTTTCCTGTTAGTGGGTATTGAAGATCAACAGTGGTAAACTCATTCTGGAGATTCAAGTGCGTAAGCATGGACTACCAGAGACTATTATTATAGAAGAGGCAGATGTTGTAATACAGGAGTAACGACAGCGGATGGTACCCATCTTATTTCACTGGTCCTTAATCAAAAGCATGTGGTACTGCACATGCTGCTATCAAGCCTAACAATAACAACTGAAGTTAAACCATTTTAGAATTGGGATCAGTTAAAAATAATGACCTGCCCTGTGACTTGTGACCTTAGACTGGTCCTAGGAGACTGCCAAGCAGGCTTAAATCTGTCCGGCTCAGTCAGTCCTAAGGATTATGGTGTACTGGGAATATTTCAGGGTCACTCCATATCCATTGGCCTTGCTAATGTACTTTTTCTTAGTTTATGAATCAAGCTGGTGTGAGATAGAACAGTTGAAGCTTGGATTTAAGGCAAGACGCCAAGCAGTTCCCCAGTGCTTACAGAGGTTGAGGGCAGCTGATGGGGACAAATGGAGATCTCTTGAGACAAAAAAAATGAATCTATCTGGAACTAGAAATGCAAAGAGTGTTTCAGCAAACTGAAATGCTGGTTTTTTTGAACTGGAAAGAAAATGGAGACACCTGGAAATTTCACATGAAGGGAAACTGCTGGGAGAGGGAATGCACTTAGCATTAGTAGGGATACTTTTTAAAATATCTGCAGAAAAAAAACATGGGTTTTTTTGTTGTTACTGTTATATTTCCAAAAGTAATGACATCTCTGCTAAAATAATACGATTTCTGAGGTGAAAAAGAAATAAATTTTCTTACTCGGGGTGATGGCTGATTATTCCCTAGCATTCAAACCGGCTGTGGCAGGGAGCTATTCTGCAGTGGTCTCCTGCACCCGTGGAAACTGCTGACTGGCCTTCAAGGGCAGTGCTGTGAAACTGCAGGACTCTCTAAGGCTGCCTTTCCCATCCCTTGCTTCTCGTGATGGATTTGGTACCTTTTAGCTCCCTCTTCTGTCCAGCGGGAGGTATACATGTAATGAGCTACTCTCAGAAGATTTCTGTGTTCTTTGATCTAAAACAGCTGTTTAGTGATCTCCCAAATGAAGCATGAATTCATTAGATAATGATCTAATGCTTAACTCGGAGACTAATGAAAGGTGGTCTTCAGTTATAATGAATAGCCAGTGTTTTAAACAACTTGTTCTGTGAACATCTGTGTTCCTGTCCCTGTTGGTCTCCTTATATTTGGTGTTTTGATTTCTTCTTCTCTGCCTTTGTATCTGTTTTAAGCGGTAACCCTATACACAAGGAGTGCAGTGCTTCTTGGGAGAAGCCACATTGTTCCACTCTTCTCGTTTATCTAAGACAGACATAGCTTGGCCTTGTCTTCCTCCGTGGCCTTTTCACAAATTTAATATTTCATTGATGCATTATAATTATTGTTGTGATTATCCTCATAGCACTCTTCAAGGTCTAGGAAGTGTTGTTGCCTGGTTTACATGGAGAAGAACTGAATCAACGGGCAAGTTAAATGACATGCCCGTAGTTGCCCAGGGAGGTCTGTGGAAGAACAGGGAATTGAGATGAATTATTCAGTTATAGTTTGATACGAACTCAGGTGTATTTCAGGGTTGGAGCACTCTTTCCTGAAGGCCGGCACTGCCCACCAAGAACCTTCTCTCTAAAACTTGCAAAGCCAGTCAAATGTACTCCTTAAATTGTTTTCCTTAAGACGTTCCCAAAACACCAGAATACAGGAAGCACAGGATGAAAATTTGGGAGAGGCTTCTTCCGTTGTTGTTACTTCCAACTGAGCTTTAGAAATTGCTTTTATCCTGAGGGAAGCACTGCAGCCCTATTGTGGGTATCTCATAAGACAGATGCTTTTTGACAACTGCTGTGAACTGGCATTGCTTAAAAATAATTCTGTTCTCTTTATGCTGAACTTGGGCAGCCTGACTTCACAGGAAAAGTCTGGCTAAGGCTTTGATGTCGGTGATGGAGCCGGTGTCCCATATACAGCACAGACTAAACTGTGGGTTTCTTTGTATTCCTGCATTTACTGAAGAAGGCTGAAGCCTGGAAACAATAAAGCCTCTGAAGTAATTCTTCTTCTGCAGTAGGGAAACAAGGGGTAGGGGCTCTCAGCAGGGCATGCTAGGGCCATGCTCCAGCATAGGGGCATAGACACCAAACCTGACCTATCTGTGATTGCTCTTCAGAGATGAGCCCGATGGAGGCTTCTCAGGCAGACGTGTCAGGAGCTCCTGGGCCCTGTACAGTTGAGCCAATTGCAGGGCCCACAAAATACCCCAAACCACGTCTGTAGCAGAACCTTGCCATGCTTGGTGTAGGCTTCTGCTGCTTCTTGCTAGCTATGAAGGTGACTGGGTGACTTCAGTAGTTCCCAGTTAACAGGATCAGGCATTGAAAGCTCAGCCCAAGCCCTGCGCTGCAGTTGCTGTCTTTCATTTATGCAACGGGATTTGAATTTTCTTTTCTTTTTCAATAGAGATTGATCCTCCCAAGAACCTCCGTGTATCAGATGTGACTCATTCTACTGGCGTGGTTACCTGGACTCCTTCTGCAGCACAGATTGATGGCTACGCTCTGACTTACCAGGGTCGAGATGGCATGAGCAAGGTACAGTGAATTTCTCAGCACTGCAGACCCCACTGAAATGACCCCTATGATTATGGGCTCTGCCAGTTGGTTCTTGTGGGTATATGATCCACAGAAAAACAATTTTGAGGGGGAATCTATACTATCCATGGCCGAGGGAAGGAGAGCTGAAGGAAGGAGATGTGCTACTGTCATGAGTAGAAGCTGTGGAGGGACTTTGTGACAGTGGAATGCCTTTCCCAACAGATCTCCAGATGCAAAGAACATGTTTGCCTCTTCACTTCTCTTGTCTACCTTGATCTTACCTGGAAGGGCAGCGCTCACCAGGGGTAGAGCGTCCTCCATGTCCTAATGGTGTTTCTTGAGACCTTGCCCCAAATCTTCCTTCTGAGGAGATGGACTCCATGTCTCGCATGAATGTGCCTGTCTGAACTCTACACGAAAAGCCCATAGATGCATATGGAGTATGAGACACTGTGGTCCAGAAAAGCTAAATGTTATTCAGAGTTGGGTTAACCTTTGATCTGTTTTATTTGGCAGGAAGTACAGCTGAGTCCTAGCGAACAACGGTTTGTGTTGGAAGGACTGGAACAAGGAGTGAGGTATACCATCTTTGTGATGGCCTATAAGGGAGACCGCCAGAGCAGAAAGACAGATAGTGCCTTCTCAACAGGTAGGATTTGGCCTTGGGTGTTGCACTTCTCCCTGTGCTCTGCAGCTGTTGTGCTTTATCGTAGAGATCAGAGACAGAGTTCACGTTCTACAGATGCACTGGGAAACACTGTGATCATAAGCAAACCATCTAGCGAGTCAATGATGTGTCTCCTGGCTGGGACTCCATTCTAAGCCACACCATCTGGAGGCTTGAAACACAATGGGATGGTGTGAGTGGAGGTTGCCCAGACTGGTCAGTGCTGCTGGCAAACCTTGCTAGCCAAGTACAGGACAAAGCCTCCTGGTGAGCTGCCAGTGGGCAGGAGGGATGATGATATGGTAGAGATCTTTCTGCACCATCCCAGTAATGGTAGGGCACAGCTGTTTAAGTACTGTCGTGGCATTGGGTAGCTGCCCAGGTTGTTTTCAGAGGTCAGGAAATGTACACCAGAATGGCAGCAAATCAAACAAAAGCTCACACCAGCTTGCTGTGGGAGCCTCTCGTCCTGTGCCAGTGCCCACAGGGATTGCCAATTGTGGACAAATTGTGAAATGCAGAGAAATTAAAGTGCCTTTTTACTGGCACTCCCACCTTCACAAACAAGGGCTGCTCTTCCTGCTCTCACTGCAACCCAGGACTGCATCTCTTGCAGCCTGTGGGGACCCCATCCACGTGCCTGTTGCCAGGCAGTGGGGAAGGCAGCCAGCAGCAACTTGCTGATGCAGCTCACTGTGTGAGTGCCCGGTGGGGGCTGCTGGTTTCTTTACTTCTCTTCCAGTACCTTAGTCCTTAGGAGATTGCTAAGGGAGTGAAATGCCTCCTCCAGCTCTATGGCCTGCTTTGCTGATGTGAAGTTTTGCCGTCTCTGTTCTCACAGTTAGCTTTCTCTACCCATATCCCGCGGACTGCAGCCAGAGGCAGCAGAATGGAAATGCCTCCAGCGGCCTGTACACCATTTACCTGAACGGGGATGGCAGCCGGCCGATGCAGGTGTACTGTGACATGACCACTGATGGAGGCGGGTGGATAGTGAGTGATTCTCTGCTCCTCTTTGTGTTTGTGGTTTTTTTGTTTTTTTTTTTTTAAATGAATGTAATCAAGTGGACCTGGTAGGGGTGTTAGCTGAGACTCCCTTTGCTCTACTGCACTACTGTGTTTCAGCTCCTGCCTTGATGGAGTGGCATGTTTTAGGGAGGGTGGTGGATGGTTATGTACCCCTTCAGACTGTCAGTAGGAATACTGTGGGAGGCTGAATGGCTCAAAGGCTTTTTCATTGTTTGGTCATGAATGCCACACAGGCTTATATTATTGCTGATTAAGGGCAATTACTGAGCTGTGACAGCTTAATGTGTTACCTCTTGCCAGTTGGGTCATGGGGGTTGTCTATGAGGGTGCATTCAGCCATGTCATAAGATGAGGTAGTACAGCTTAGCTTAACTGCCTTTCATAATGAGTTAACTAAGCTATATTATCTCATCTTGACCACAGTATGAGGTTACATGTATGGACAGTTAACGCAGCTCAGCTGATGCCTGTTAGCATTTTAAATGCGTGTACTGTGAGCATGCACCTGGACCCTGACCACACAGTAGTTGTTGAGTGGCTCAAGGGAATCTGGAGGCAGAAGCACAGATGCTTTGAAGTGAGGAATGTGTATGAACATGAAAGAGTGAATTGGAAGTTCTCTGGTAGCTGCCTCGCCAAATGACCAAATAAAAATGTCTTTATTCCCTTCTTCACTTTTCACTTTCAGTGATAAGTGATTTTATTCACAGAAATAATTTGCTGCATGTTACTGTCCAAGTCCCTCTGATTTTGGTGAAGTTTAGAAACCCAGATGTCTCTCTGGATCTTGTCCCTAAGCCTGTTTTGTCTAAGTGTTAGATCACGCTCAGGTTTGTACTGTCCATAGGCATTTGTGGAAAGTAAATGGCGAAATTTGCACAACTAAGTATTCACCCCAGCTGCTTCTGTGCAGTCAGAAAATGGAAATGGATTCCTGTGTGTACCCTGCTCAAGTGCAGTGTACCATCAGCTAAAGTTGTCTGTTCCTGAATGCTTCACCTTTTTGTCTGTGTTTGAATCAGGATGAGCATTTCTCACCCCGCATCCTCCTTGTCTCTCCTCCGCCTGTCATGAACTCTCACACAGCAATCTTTGCTTTGCAGGTGTTTCAGAGGCGGAGTACTGGCGAGCTGGACTTCTACAAACGCTGGAAAAATTATGTGGAAGGCTTTGGAGATCCCACTGGGGAATTCTGGCTTGGTACAGTACAAGGGTGTGACCAGTGAAGAGCTGAAGATTAGCTTTGTAAAAGCACCTAAATGCTGAAATATCCAACCCCTCCCAGCCTGCAGTCTGGAACTGTCAGCTTTTCTATTTTCCCTAGAAGTGCCAGTGAAGCATTGAGGGATCTCTAAAGGCCCATTAAGTCTTTCCACTGGCATGCTTGCGCTTTGGAGTAGTCTCAGAGCAAGCCAAACTCTGGAAAGGTTTATTTCAGGCTTGTCTGTTCCTCTGAGAGGAAAAATAAAGACATTGCATTCATGAAAATGCAAAGTCCAGGATACTACACAAAACTTGGTGTATTTGGTCATTTTTTGTCTGTCTTGTTCTGTTAGGGAACTCTGTGTGCATCAGAGAATCCAGCACTAAATAGGTCAAGGTCTTTGGAGCAAGAGTCTTTAAATGTTCTGGGAAAAATAATGTTGCACTACAGCCTGTCTTGTGCTGGTTTAGGCTGTTTGTTTTTTCTGATACTGCTGTCTCTTGCCAGAAAATGAGATAAGACAGAATAAACTTGGCAAAATGTCACAACAGCATCAAGCAGGGAAGGAGGGAGGCAGGAAATAGCTGATTTAACCAAAATGGCCACAGGGGGAGAGTCTAGCACTGCAAAGGTGAACAGGCTTTTCCCTTTTAAGAGTAATTCTTTTTTCTTCTAGGTCTTGACAAGCTGCACAATCTCACAAGCATCAGCCCCATCCGCTATGAGCTCCGGGTGGATTTGCGAACAGCCAGCGAGTCTGTCTATGCTGTCTATGACTTCTTCCAGGTTGCCTCGAGCAGGGACAGATACAGGCTGTCGGTGGGGAGTTACAGAGGCAATGCTGGTGAGGAGCACCTCGTAATTGTGCTGCGCTCTGCTTCGCCCAGGGCAGCAAATATTGGGACCTGTGTATTTGTTTTGCCACTAGTATGGGAGCTCATTAGGTCAGGTTAGATCAGATGTGATTCTCTTTGAGGAGAGAAGTCTGCACTTCCTAGGAAGACTGAGGAGAGTGTGCCCACAGGCCCATCTCCTGCTGAGGATGGGAGAAAGAGCTGCTTTTTCACGGGGAAGAGAGGGCTCCGTAACCCAGTGAAACACCAGCTGAAAAGGCAGACTGGGAAGCATTTCCATGAGGTGACCTGTGCTGATGGGGGAGCAACGTCTGGGGCTCCCCAGCTGAAAAGTGCAAAGAAAGTGGCTTTTGTTCAGGATGGGAGTTTGCTCAACAGCAGTAGCCATCCCAGTGCTGGCTTCTGCCACTGGTAAATCCTTACCATTGCCATTGTGTCCGTAGTCTTCCACTTATCCTTTAATCTCCTTTTGCCATGAGGTTTAGATCTTCAGCTGGGGGGATCCAGCCCTTGGACATGCCCTCTAACAGCAGCCCTTTAGAAATTATTGTCCAGACCCATCCTGTGCTGTTGCTTTTCCCCTGGCAGGCCTGCTCTGTTCTGCCTGAAGGGTGTATAAGCCCTCAGGCTGAGCAACTGTAGTCTCTTACTCCTGTTCGTGTCTTTCATCCCTTCCCTTAGGGGATGCAATGACCTACCACAACGGCTGGAAGTTCACAACGTGGGACAGGGACAATGATGTGGCTCTCAGCAACTGTGCTCTGACGCACCATGGTGCATGGTGGTACAAGAACTGCCACTTGGCCAACCTCAATGGGAAATACGGGGAGAACAAGCACAGCGAGGTGAGCGGCAGAGCTCTGTGTGGTGGTCAGTTCTTCTGTCTAGCCTTGAGAAAACACATGGGGGGATGTCTCTCCTTGGAGCAGGAGAGATTGCTAACTCCTTTCATTTGAAAGGAAAATGATCCATAAGGAAGCTTATAGCTCTTACTCCCTGGATCCAGAGGACTTGAGCTCATGGCCCCCTGATTCTCGTGGGCAGGGATACTTGAGGTGGAGCTGTGTTGATTTCTGAGGGGAATACATGAAAGAACACTCACTAGGAGCCACGCTAGGTTGGTGGCTCACTGTCTCATGTAGCCTATACCTTGGCTTTCAGTGCATGCCTTGGTGTGCATCTCATTGCACAGGCTTATTTTGGGCTTGAAGGTGGCTCACTCCTGTTGTGTTCCAAACTGGATAGAGTTTTCATTTACATTAGGAGTGTCTGGAAGACTGATTATAATTATAGTCAAAATCTGGTGAACGATAGCGTCTCTGTTTATTGGAGGATTAAATGGTATTAGAGGGGGGCAGTGGTAGACTCCTAACGCCTGGTCTGGGTGCTTTAATAAAAGAAATTCCTTGGTCTTTTCCCAGGGGGTGAATTGGGAGCCATGGAAAGGCCATGAATTCTCCATCCCTTTTACCGAGATGAAGATCCGTCCTCAGTCTTCCAGTAATGAGCCAATCCTGGGGAGGAAGAAGAGATCTCTGCCAGGGAAGAGGAAGAAGATCAGGGCTTAAATCGAACTCTGTGCAGGACAGTACCCAAAGATAATGATTCATTATTTCTTAACAAAGTTAGATTCAGACAGCTTTCTCCATATATTGGAGACAATCACTAACTGACGTGCACCCAGAGACCTCTGGATCTGCATCCCAGCCTGCTTCCAGCCTTTGGAGCTCCTGATGGGTGATCCGTCAGAGGCTGGGAGGGGGCTTGTGGTGAGCATCCAACTTGTAACTCCCCTGGTTGGCTAAACATGACAAGAGTTGTGTTTTGGGAAATGTTGTCAGGCTGTTGGCAAGGTTCGTTAACCCAGGTGAGGTCTGTAGTCTGGGTTCCTCAGCCTCCAGTATCGCATCTCTCCAGGTGATTTGCTCTTTATTTTGCTTGTCTCTTCTTGTCTCCCAGCCCAAAGAAAAGCCTGAGGAGACATGCAGTGAGTTAATGTTCACGCTCCTGGGTGAGGCCCAGAACAGGGTGAGCGTAAGGGCTATACTCCTCCAAGCTCTGCTCACCAACCCAAGCCTGTCTCTGCGTACCGCTTGCCTAAGAGGCCACTTACAGACCATGAACAACATTCTCTATGCGACTGTCCCATCTTCCACCTTCTGCTTTTTCATTACCAGTGTGATAGCTAGTGATGCTGAAATGGTAATGCTTGTCATCTGCCTCTAAAATGAACATCTCTTGGGTTAGACTGATCCTGCATGCTCTCCATCAGGCTTTTCTTTCAGGCTGTCTGCAGATTCAGGTGGGCCCCAGTGTATGGTTTCACATTTGGCTGCTTTTTTTTTTTCTTCACAGCCATGAAGGTGAGTTTTCTTTTCTTTCCCTGAGCAGATATTAAAATTCTGGACCACCAGCTACAGCCAGGGAAGAAGTATGAGCTCACCAAATGATGCTTGCTCAAAGGCTTCCTTGTCTGAGCAGATTGGAACATGATTGTCCTATGTCTTAATGGCCTTTTCTATCCCAGTGTTAAGCTGAGTAATACATTTTAAAGAATCCGTCCCAGACTTTGGGGAAGCAATACAATTGCAAATAAAGGTCTTAGAAATATTTCTATCTTCTTTGCTTTGAGTGGCAGAATTATTTTTTCCCCCCCATTTAAATTAAGCCTTCTTTACAGAGATGGAGCAATACCCAGGCCCTTAGCATTGGCAGAGCAATGTGGAAAGACTGGGGCTGTGAAAATTGGGTCTTTGGAGTCTGCTCCAAAACAGGGATGGGAACTATGTGATCTCTTCGTGACTGAATACTGCAAAGCACTTAACTGATCCGTGGCTGCTAGGACCAGGCTGAGGAGAGGTAGCTAGAGAGCCGTCTCTCAAAGGTGAGTACTAAATTCTTCGTAGTACTTTCAGGGCTGTGCCTCTTGCGTGGGTGGACAGGCAGAGACTCACCTGAGCTGCGTTAGGATATCCGAGCCCCAGTATGGGGGAAGGAGATGAAAGGAGGGAGGAGATGAAAGGAAATTGCACTTGAAGTGTTTTGCAGGCTCTGTGCTAAGAGCATGAGAGGAGGACGCAGGAAAACAATGAGGGTCCTTTACTGTGGTGAAGTGATTTCTCACCATTGCCCGCGTGTCTGTAGCCAAGGACAGGTTTCACTACGTTGTTCAGTTAATGGGCGCAGCGTAGACATGAGGAAGGTGACTGAGGGGGACCGGAGGACTAGCCTCACACACAGCCACTCTAAAAGTAAGTGTATGCTCTAAAAAGCAGCAGGCGTGATTGTGCCCAGCAGCTCTTTCCTGTGCAAACCTCGGATCCCCTTCTAACACTGAATCTTACCTGAGAGCAAGGAATATTCTTTTAAGCGGTATGAGCTTTGTATGTCAGAGATAAAGGCAAATGAGACACCTTATTTGCAGCTTCTGAGGGGGGTTCACTTGTCTCTCCTAATTATGGGTCCCCTCTTTCACCAGGAAGGGCAGTCAAAGTGGCGGCGGCTGGAAAACCACTGTGGGAAGTCAGTATTTCCAAACAGCCACAGGATGGCATCGTCTCTTCATGCTAGTGTAGCAGAAACTTCCCTGTATCCAGCTGGCCTCTCTGGAAAGACCTTTTTGGGGTTAACTGGAGTCTGTGCTACAGCTTTAGAAGCTGGGACTGCTCAGATAATGCGGTTTGTTTGCCTCCAGGAACTGGCTTTTCTGGTTTCAAGTCTCAGGCTGGTTGTGGGAGTCCCATAAAAATTTCACATCCTCTTACTACCCTTGTTTTGCTGCAATACGCAGCCCTGTAATGGTGATGCTGTAGGGCCAAACAGATTCTTGAAACCTCTGCCTTGCCCTGAGATCACTTAAATTTTATAGCCAGTGAGGTTTGCAACATGCTGAGGGGCAGAATTTGAATCCCAGAAGGATCCTCTCTGCCTTGGCATCAGTGTTGATGGGGACTGTCCCGTTGCTGGGCCGCAGGAGACAGGACCTATCTGTTGTGATACATCTGGGGTGCAGCATGGCCAGTGCTGCTGTGGGGGACCCCAGCGAAATGCCGCTGCAGGGGGAGAGGTGGTGGATCCTTCACCCACCTCCCCACCGTCCCAGCACTTACCCAGGAGGAGGAGGGAGAAGGCATGCCTCTTCCCGGAGAGGTGGCGCTCTGAATGGTGTAATTTGGAGAGAAGACAGGAGAGTCTTACTGCACTGGGCACTTGCTTGGAAAGCAGCAACGTTACTGCTGGTCACTGCTCTAGGCTTTGCTGGATAAATAGAGGAATAGTCAGAGAAGACCCCATTCTCCCCTCTTAGTGGGGTTTCAGGAGCCTGCAGGGGCAATTTTTGCATCCCCTCAATCCCTGCGGTGCTCCAGGATGCTCAACTTCACCTCAACCCCTGCCTGTTTCTAACCCAAGAGCCAGGACCCTCCCGCTCCCTCTGCAGCCCACGCCACCCAAGAAGGCCTGGCCCCGAGCACGGCGCGCAGGGCTGCTGTCAGGAGAGAAGCAAGGTGTGCGCTGCTCGTTCCTTCCCCCAAAAAGCGTCTCTGCCGTTTCTAGCTGCTCGTTGCTGCGGTCCCGCACGCCTCTTACCACCAGTCTCCTCCAGAGCCTGGGCAAGGGTGCATCGCCCAGGTGAGAGGCAGATTTATTTTTGTCCCCATGGAGGGAGAGCTCAGCGGTACAGGATTTGGAAGGGTGTGCGCCCGCTCCCGTGACACGCCCAAGCGGGAAGCTGCAGACACCGTGAAATACGTGTCTGATCAAAACCAACCGGGGTTAACTAGTCTGCACTGCGAACTCCGCAAGGCAAACCCCCTCCGCAGCCCACCTCCCGCCCTGCAGAAACGCTGGTTTTTTTTCTTCCCCGCTACCTTTTGCCCTTGGGGAGAGGCGAGCGACTGTGTTCATTAACAAGGCGAGGCCATTAAACTTGATTAAGCTAAGCTGTTTCTTTAAGAAAACGTCTCTCCCAGCTGCACAGTTGGCTGCAGGCAGAGCCTGCGGAGCCTCTACCCGCTGAGCTCCCCCCGCCTCGCCGTGTCTTATCTAGGGCCAGGACCCAGATACAAGAAAGATTTCCCCAGGAAAATAAACACATGACTGAGAGCTAGAGACAGGGCATTTGTTTGCAGTTGGAGTCTCATTTATTTTTGTTTTAAAAAAGAAACGTTGCAAAAAAAAAAACTTGTTTGGTTTTTTTTTTCGCCCCTGTTGCATGGGCTGTTTAGGAAAACAAAAGGTTGATACTGAAATGCAGTTGTGGGGAGGCGGCGCAGAGGCGGCTGGAGAGCGGGGACCCATGCAGCGGAGCTTCTGTACCATGCACCTCCGTTCGCCTTGTTACTGTGGGTGCTGCGGGGTCGCTGCTGCCTGGCTGATGGGTGACAGGTCCTGCTGCACCCCAGGCTGTCGCTGCTCTTTTGCTTTTGTCTCAAGAAGCAGCTGATTCAGTGGATGGTTTGGCTAAAACAGCAGTCCCCGTGCTGTATGGGGCGCAGAGGCTAGGACCATCCACTGGCCGGATGGATCAGGGCAGGGTTGTGTGCTGGTCCCTCCATGCCCACCAGCCCAGGGGTGGCTTGAATGATAATGTTGGGGAGCTCTTGAAATTCAGACCTGGCTCTGAACTCCCAAAAGCCTGCATCAGAGATGTGTGACACAACACAGACGTTTTCTTGACAGCTCTCTGGTTCTTGTAGGAATCACTTGCCCTCGCCTGAAACATTACTCGCTGACCCTTCTGGAGAAGGACCTTCTTGCAGGGAGCCACGCAAAGCCCGGCAGCTCCCCACCAGGTAGGCTGTACTCTGCCAGAGCTGGCTGCCTCCGTGCCCCTGCTTGTTGGGGTAAGCCTCCGGCCTCCCATCGTGTTTCCCTTCGCTCTGATTTTTTTCGATTCCTCCAGGCAGCACCGCCCTTCCTCCGGGGCTGTTGGTGCCTCTGGGTTGCAGCAGGAGCACCTGCGTGGGCAGCTCTCCTGCCCGCGGGAGGAGGCTGCTTTGCCCACCCGGTGAGCTTGGAGGCAGGAGGGCTGGGAAAAGTACCTGGATGGGGGAAAGGAGGGAAGGAAGAAGGAATAATACAAGCGCAGTGCTGGTTCTCCAGGGTCCTGGCTGGACTAGGGGTTTGGGACAGAGGCCAGAGCTATTCCTGCATGGATTAGGTGTGGTAAATCCTGGTTTTTTATAGCATTATGTGTTGCTTCCTGTTTTGGAGGGGAAGGGAGTCACTTACTTCAGTGCTAACAAAGCAAGCTGAAAAATAAGGCACATATGGGGTCAATTTAAAGGGCTGTGTGAGGAGGAGCCTGGCTTCCCGGCTGTTACCAGCACAGCCACACGCAGCCAAACCCCGTGACGTGATGTTAACATCACCGCCCTGTCCGAGTCGGACAAAACAGGCTCCGCTGGGACTGGGTGGCACAAGTGGCCGCTTGTAACCAGTGGCTTTGCCCCCCAGCTGGTGCGTGCCCCGGGAGCCGGGGGAAGGTGGCATCGCCCTCGCCCGGGCTGGAAGCGGTTGTGTCCGGCAGCTCCGTCCAGGCTTGCCCACGCGGGTTTGGCTGCTTGTCCCCCAGATGTCTGGCTGGCAGCTCCGGTCTGCTCCAGCAGCTTAAGAAGTGGAAGAAAGCGAGAGGAAAACATCCAGTGTACAGACGCAGGGCAAAACCCAGATGTGACAGGGTTTCTCATCACGCGTGCGCATCCCTCACTGGGGGAAACGGAGCCTGGTGGGGCAGAGCTGGGGGGCAGAGGGGACCCCCAGCTCCTCAGGAGGTAGGCTGGGCGTGCAGGCGTAGGGGGAGCAGAGGGTTAAAACCAGAGCAGGGGTGAGAGCTGTGCGCGGTCTCGTTAGCTGCTGCGCTCGGCCGAGCCGTCGCACGTCCAAGGGAGATGAGGACTGAGAGGGATGCAGGGTCCAGCTGTACGATACATCCCTGGGTAAGGGATGACTGTGGGCATGAACTTACTCCCCTCTAGCTCTTACAACGCATCCCAAATCCCAGAGCCGGCCTGCTTGACAGCCGTACAGAAGCCCTCTGCGTGGCACACAGAGCTGCCTGCGTGGCATCAGCTGGCGGCAGCGTGTGCTCGTGGGTCTGCGTGTGCACAAGGGCTGCAGGGAGAGGGGACGGCCGAGTGGGCCGGGAAAGCGTGTCTGCTGCTTCAATGCCGCTTCGGTGTGCCTGGCCCCGTGACAGAGGGGCCTTTGGTCCTGCTCGTCTTTAGTAGTCATTCAATAAATAACTCTAATGCCCCTAGCTAAGCCTTTACACGGCCTCAGCTTGCATTTCCGCTCTTAAAGTAGCGTGGTGGGCTTTCTAAAGGCAAGTCTGTATAAAACAGTCTTTTAAGGAAGATTTTTTTGTAAGTGCTGGTGCAAAAGGGCTAGTCTTGCAGCCTCTCTCTCCTCCTGGGTGGCAATGCATTCTTCTGCTTTGCTGCCTTCAGATGGTGTCTTGAGGTCCCTAAGGTTGGCTTTCGGTTTGGTGGCTGGGAAGATGGCACATCTTTGAGCCGCGGGGTAACTCTGCGCTCGGCTTTCTTTGCGTCTCCAACATGAGCTGGGTTTGGACGGAGCCTGGACAGCCACGTTGTGCCATCTCTGCGGCAGGACAAGCCATCGAGGCGTGCCTGCGCTTGCTTTGCACGCAGCCGACTGCCTTTGTGCAGGGGGAGCGTGAAGGCGGCTCAGTCTTTGAGTGCAGGTGGTCCTGCGCACCCTTGTCCGTGCGACGGCGCGAGTGCTCGCACACCAGTGCACACCAGTGCAGAGGAAGAGCCTCGCACTCGGTCGCTGCGTGCCAGCCCGGCGCGCGTGCGTGGTGCTCGTGGCGGGAGGTACCTACGGCCCGGTGGCAGGTCACCTCGCGTGCGCAGCAGGACACGTGTCCGCGTGCACGCCTGTCCTTGGGCACGCTGTCGTGGCGGGGGAGAAGGGGCTCGCATAAACCTATGCCCAGCTGCCTTGTGCTCTGCTGGCCCTTCAACACGCTGGTTAGCCGCTGGGCTCAGCTGCTTTTGAAAGTCACCATGAAGTGGCAGCAGCTTTGGCATCTCCTCACCTCCCGTAGCGCACAGCTGAAAGGACTGGCGGCATCTCAGAGGGGAGGGCCTGAATGCCCTCCTGTCTGCTAGATGGGCAAGGAGGGCCTCTTGTCCAGCAGGAGCAGCTTGGGCTGAGCAGAGATCCACAGGTCCTCTTCATCCTTCTTCTTCTTCTTCTTTTTCTTCTTGTTCCTCTCAGCATGCAGCTGCCCGTTGCTGCTGGGGCCACCTTTCTTCCTGCTTTCTCCCCTCCGGCTGCAGAAGCAGCAGTGGCAGCAGATGAAAATGAACGCAATGAGGACGACGAAGGGCAGACCCATCAGCACGGCCAGGCAGACGGTGTTGAAGACACCTTCCTCGTGCTTGGTACGGATGAGCTCCAAGATGGAATTAAAGAAAGAGCTGATCTTCTGCTCCATGTTGGCTCCTCGCAGGCTGCCTGTGCTGCTCCCTTCGCTTGAAGGCCCCTTGGGATACGTTCAGCTCCTGTAAGCAGCTAGTGGGCTCCACAAGCGTCCTTGGATGGTGCCTGCGGAGACGGGAAACCACATGGATCAGGTGCCTGGTCCCTCAGCAATTTTCTCCATGGAGCTGCCAGCACAGCCAAAGCCCCGGCAGGGTGAGAGGTCTGCTGCCTTGGAGGGGTCTGGGGTCACGGGGGCTGGGCCATGCTGCCGGGCACATCCCTTTGGGTGTCCCCATCTGAGAAACACAGCCTCCCAACCTCTCCTGGGGTTCGTTCTCAGTGGTGGGGATGGGCGAGGAGAGCTTTGGGCATCCCTACTTGCCTTGGTATCTGGCCGAGCACAAATCCTGCCCCCCCTGGAGACACACATCTCAACCCTCGCTTGGCAGCCACAGCACGGAGCTCTTACTAGCCCTTTGTAGGGCTTATTTCTTAGTAGAGGGAATATTGTCTGCAGGAGGAGCTTTCCTGTCTGGGAAGGGACTTGCCTGGTCCAAGCAAGGGATCACTGCTGCCATCGGAGCCGGGAGTCAACATGTCACAGGTCTCTCCTTACCCCCGATCCACCCCGGGTCGGGGGGTCTGGTTTGGACAGACCGTTTCTCATGGTCCGTGGGCTGGGACGGGCAGTCGAGCCGCTTGCGGGCAGCAGCCCCGGGCAGCGCAGAGGCAAGGTGTGCCCGTCCCGGGCACCGCGCTGGGGTCCGGTCCTGCCGCTCTGCCACCCGGGGTGCAGCCGGGGGGTTTGGCGTGGGGGCTGCGGTTAAACCCCCTGGATCTTTGATGGGGACTGTGGTCGGTGGGACTCGCAGGCGATGGTCAGGCACCCGTGGCCACCTCCCTGCGCCCAGGGCTGGCCGCAAAAGGCAGCGGTGGGGGAGGACGAGGCTTGGCTGGGGATGGAGGAACCTCCGCTGTGCCTCACCTGGGAATTGCTCCAAGGGTTGGGTAGGGCTGAGGAGCATTTCTGCAGCCTGACGTCAGGTTTTCCCCTCCCTCGGGGAGGGAGAGGTGCTGCTGCGTGGCAGGGCTCCCGGGGAAGCCCTCCTGCAGGGGCAGGGAGCTGCTGCCTCCGCTCAGGGCTCTCCTCCTCTCCTGGGGCCAGGCAAACCTCCCGGGGTTTTGAGTAGGGCAGGGGGCTTTCTGCCATGAGTTTGCACTTTTAGTTCAACACTGGGGGCACCAAATTATGGCTCGTGCAGATGAAGAGCCGGCAGGAGCAATATCAGGCTCCAATACCATGTTTCACCCTCGCTCGGTATTTTACATCAGTGTCTTTGCCAGCCTGTGGGATTCAAGCCCTGCAGCCTCTGGAGGGAATGCCAAAATCCCCATGGGCACGGGAGGGGAAACTGAGGCGCAGTAAAAGGAAAGCCAACACTTCCACATAACAAAAGCTTAAGAGGTACAGCCTGAACTCCAAAGGTGTCCCGGAGGGGTTGCTCCCCTTGTCCCCTGTGACCACTGATTCCTTGGCTCTCCCTCCAGCATCTCTTGCAGAGCCTGGGCACCTCTAGGGAGGAACGGGAGGGGGCCCAGGCTGGTTTTGATTAAAGCCTCCTCGTCTACAGCGCTACCCTTCCTCGCTTTGAATAGCATTTATTGCTGTTGCTCTCTTGTACCGAGCAGGAGCTGGGCCCCTGTCCCGAGCAAAAGGATGCTCCGGTGCCACTCTGCAACCTCCTGCCTCGCTTTGCAATGCCACCCTCCCTCCTAACGAACAGCAAAGCTGCCTGCCTTGCCCGAAAAAGAAACCACGAGTCCCACCCAACCCTAACCATAGCCCTTGCGCTGCTGCCGATGCTCCGGGGAGGAAGCGGGGCTGCCCTGCCGAGGTGGGAGCTGGCGGGCAGCTCCCAAAAAGTCTTCCCAAGGGAAAACCTGCCTTCAGAAATGCTGTCCTGGGACCTACAAAACTGTTACGGGGTCTTGTTTCATCAGCCGGCCCTGGCTGCTGGCTTTTGTACCTGATGGCCGGGACCCCAAAAGCCGAATCCTTCGGTGTAGATGCTGAGGTCTCAATCTGGGGCTTCACAAGTGCTCAGACCCTATGTGAAGAGAAGAGTTTATCCTCCCTGGCCCCCGCAGAAACAGACTGACCGCTGCAAATTTATTGTTTCGATTTGAGCTGGCCGCAAGTAGCTGGTGGTTTCTCTTTTGAACATACTCATGGGAAATGTGATGAAAATGGACATACAAATTTCTGTGGGTGCCTTTCTGAAAAACTCCCATTTGAGATTTACCAAGTGAAACACAGCGCTCTGGGAGGTGGTTTGGGCTTTGGCTAAACAAAGACGTTTATTTAGCCAATGCTTTTGGCTAAATTTGTAGCTAATGTTTTATTGTTGGATTTTCGTCCAGTCTGCTGCATCTTCCCAGTTTCTGCTTACTAGAAGGGGAATTAAAAAATATATATATATGGTGAGGGTTTTTTTTTTTTTGGAGGTAGACAAGCAGGATGGTGGGGATGCCAGGCGTGCACCCAGGAGGGAGGGATGGTGCTGCAAGAGGCAGAAGAGCCTTTCCCACCCCACCTCTGCTGCCGAGCAGCTTCCCGGCCTCAGGAAACAGGCTGCTCCCCGCGTTGCCTCATTCCCCTACCCCGGCAGGGGGGCTGCCCTCCCCACCTGAGAGATTACGGGCTGAAATCCCATCCATCCCCTTCCTACCCCCTGCCCGGAGCCGGCGGTAAGCGTTACAGATCTGCTTTTGCTCACAGGGGAGATAAGGAAGGGCTCTCTGGGTGCCGGTCTCTGCTACCTGCTGCCCGCCGGCCGTACCAGCAAAGGGGGGAAGCGGTGAGAGCCGCTTCTTAAAACTGGTCCCTGTCCCACCCTTCATCCTCGCTGAGGTCTTTTTTTTAGGACAGCTGTAGCAAAGGTTAAACTGCAACACAAATAAACAGAGCGGCTTTTCCTCGGCCTGAATCATCTGCGTGAAGCAGGTTTGCCATTTATCCATAAATATCCTGACAGCTCATTATCCAGGCAGGAACACTGGACGCCTATGATACACTTCACTCCAAAAAAGAAGGAAAAAAAAAAAAAAAACCAACCCCAAAACAACAACTGCCTTAATTTCAGACAAAACAAAATGTACAATTTTATTCCTGTGCTGAGCTGCTTTATATTTATTGCCTCTCAACTTCTGGGGAGGGAAGGAGGGCTGGAACTTCCTCTTAAACCTGTAATTAATTGTTTGCAGAGAAAAAAAAAGGAAAGCAAAAAAAAAAAGCAGAGCCCTTTGAAATGTTTCCACTTTAAACCGGCGCTGAATGCGCTGCAGAGGCTCTCGCTGCTTGTTCCTGGGAAGTGCCCAGCCAGGGACATGGGGCAAGCCGGCAGCAGCAGGGACGCAGCCAAGCATCCCGTGCAAGGGGCAGGCAGAGGTACCTGCCGCCGCCCTGAGCGAGCAGCGCCGAAATCCCGGGGCCACCTTTCAGCACGGCCATGCAGCTGGTTTTCAAATGCCTTTTCTTTTTGGTGCCTGCATCGCCTTTTGTTTTGTAGATGAAGGGATGTCTGTGCGCTAAATAAAGGGGTTCTTCAGTTTAATATTAAAAAAAAAAAAGGGGGGGGAGGGGAAAGTAGAAAAACTGGTGCCTTTTGAGCCACAACTCCAAGGGCAGAGGGGTTACCCGAGGCTGCCCATCGCCAGCTGAAAGCCTGCGTGCGCAGCGAGGAGCTGCCTTTAGGAAACACCCGTGCTGCTGCTCCGTTTGGTGCGACAGCAGCAGCTCCCCTTAGAGAGCGGCCGAACGGGGGGAGCTGCGCCGGGGTCTGCCGGGGGTCTGAACCGGGCGCCCAATGCACGTGGAGCTGCAGCTGGGAGGTGACTGGGTTTTTTTTTGGGGTCAAGGTATGGGACCAAAAAATGGGACGAGGGAGGCAGTGGGAGACAGGGCAGTGTCCCGGGGAGGGCTGCTGAGCGCCCTGTGGAAGGAGCTCTTTGGTTTTGGGTAGCCGGTGCTGGCAGCGAGTTGGGAAAGCTGACACAGTAACTCGCTCGGGAAATCCCGCGGCTGGGGATGGACGGCTCCGTCTGACGGCAGCGCTGCACGGCTGGGGTTTGCGCAGGTTGTGTAAATTTTAATCAAAGTTGGGCGTCCAACATGAGGTTCTTTAATCCATGTTGGCTCCCAAGGGTGGAGAGCATCTGCCACTCCTGCGGAGTTACGAGGCGGCCGTGGGTGGAAAACGAGCTCCTTTTGAGGGCCAGTTTGGGATGGCACCGTAAACCATCGGCGTGCGCGGCTTGCCTGGCTGAGCTGGGGGGGTAAAGGCTGCCAGCCTGAGCATGGGGAAATCAAAGCAGAGGGGTTGCCTTGGCAATGCTGGCTTGCCCACATCCTGCGCGCTGCAGAGCAACCGCAGCGGCTGGGGATGGAGGTCGAGTTTGCAGAAAAGTTGCAGTTGGCTGAAAACAGGGGGCAAAGGGCTGAAAACTGCTACACCGGGTCACCGTGGCAGAGGGGAGAGAGCCGAAGGTGTTTTAGGACCTCATTTTGCAAGTTAAGTCCTTTAGGCTCAACTCTCAGCAGGCTCTTATGACTCTGTGAAGTCCTCTCCAGCCTAACAAAGCTCGACTGGCTCCTCCCGGCTGCCAGGCAGCCCGGCTCAGGCGGCAGCGAGGCCGCTCTGAGGTGCTTCTCCCTACGCCCATGTTGAGAGCAGGGGCAGCTCCGGAGGACAACGCACCTACCGCCCATCACCTACGGGGCTTGGCCCCGAGTACTTCTGGGTTATTTGAAGTCCCTCGCGCTCGGTGTCCGGCTGCAGCTCAGGACTTGCAGAGGTGACACGAAAGCGCCTGACCTGCAGCCACCCCCATTTCCTTAACGCGGATGAGAACTCGCTTCTGGCGAGACCTCGCTTCATGCAGTCGATGCCGAGTGGTGCAAAGCAGGAATCACAATATTAAACTCGACTATTTCCTTCTGTTATTGGCTTTATATCAGCTTTATACCCACGTCCCTCTGGCAGCGATAGCCGCGGGCCAGGCTAGGAGAGGCTAACTTCTCCCTCAGAGCTCTCCGATACCAGGAGCACAGACACGGCCACGCACGCACACGCCAGTGACATCTCTTTTCCCATGTGCACCTGCAGACTTAAAGGAAAACTGGATGAAACCCAACTCTGAGCGGGAGCAGTTTCCTTAGCTGGGATGGCACGTTACTGTTTTGGAAATGGTGAATAAGAGTTTTGCCGCCCGTCTCGGAGAACTTGCAACAGGCTCCAGAGACCTTCCTCAAACGTTAAAAACCAAACACCGAAAGCCACCACCCAGCAAACAAAATCAACTAAAGCTTCATCTTATTCCTACCGCCATCAAACCTTCCAGCCAGAAGCCGAGCGTAGATCCTTTCATCCCCTAAAGGAAGCGATTTGGAAAACTACTGATATGAATGTTGAATAACAGGGTTAAAGTGAAACTATTTTTGCAAGCTGCTGCCCGGAGCCCGCTCCGAGACGGCCATCTGCACACGCGCGGCGGCCGTCGGCCCGGGGATGGATGCAACTCCTGGCCAAAAGACCAGCTCTTACTTTTAGAAAAGCACCGCTGTCATCCCTGACAGCACCGGCGGCTCCTCCAAGCCACCTCCGTCTCCTCTAACCCACGGGCCAGGCAGCGCTGCCTCCCCGGGGCTGGCGGGCAGCCCCCACCCAGCCCACCCGGGGCCCTTCCCGGGGCGGATGGTTGTGGTTAGAGGAGGCTCAGGGGGCTGCAGATCCACCCGGGGCTCTCCAGGGGAGAAGTTAACAACAAAACGCGTTGGCGCAGCCTTACCTCTAGCTTTCGCCACCCGCAACCCCCGGTGCTGGGCAGACCTTCTGCCCAATGTCCCCTGGGAGGTGGCTGCTCTTCATCGCCATGTCTCCAGTGCCACTGTCCTGTCCCCCCCGCGCCCCAGCCTCTGCCACGGTCCCACCGCCCCAGCCCCAGAGCCAACCCCACGGCGTTGGGGGTACGGGCAGCAGATGATGTGGACTTAAAAAAAAAACAAACAAAAAACAAAAAATCCCCCAACGAAACCCCCCCGGATCTGGACAACACGAAGCCAAAGATAACGCCCGGGGAAGCGATGCCCGGCGGCTGCGAGGAGCGAGGAGCGGGGACCCCGGACCCCCCCCGACCCCCCTACCCCGGCCAACCTACCTCGCTGCCCGCGGCCCCTCGGCTCGTCCTCCCGCCCCGGCGGAGGCTCCCGGCGGCCGGAGGAAATGGG